>JALPQD010000089.1:47086-189169 GCA_023101885.1 Typhlomys cinereus | reverse complement strand
GGTGGTGGTGTGTGGTGTGTGGTGTGGTGTGTGGTGTGTGGGGTGGTGTCTGGTGTGGGTGTGTGTGTGTGGGTGTGGTGAGGTGTGTGGTGTGTGGTGTGGTGTGTGGTGTGGTGTGTGGTGTGGTGTGGAGTGTGGTGTGAGTGTGGTGAGGTGTGTGGTGTGTGGTGTGGTGTGGGTGGTGTGTGGTGTGGTGTGTGGTGTGTGGTGTGGTGTGTGGTGTGGTGTGTGGTGTGGTGTGGTGTGGTGTGGTGTGGTGTGTGGTGTGATGTGTGGTGTGGTGTGTGGTGTTGGTGTGGTTGGTGTTTTTGGTGTGGTGTTGGTGTGGTGGTGTGGGTGTGGGGTGTGGTGTGTGTGTGTGGGTGGTGTGTGGTGTGGTTGTGGTGTATGGTGTGGTGTCTGGTGTGGTGTGGGTGTGGGGGTGTGGTGGTGGGTGTGTGGCTGTGGTGTGTGGTGGTGGGGTGGTGGGGTGTGTGGTGTGTGTGGGTGTGGCGTGTGGTGTTGGTGTGGGTGTGGGGTGTGGGGTGGTGTGTGTGTGTGGTGTGTGGTGTGGTGTGGTGTGTGGTGTGGTGTGGTGTGTGGTGTGTGGTGTGGCGTGTGGTGTGTGGTGTGGCGTGTGGTGTGTGGTGGTGTGGCGTGTGGTGTGGTGTGGGTGTGTGGTGGGGTGGTGTGGCGTGTGGTGTGTGGTGGGTGGTTGGTGTGTGGTGTGGTGGTGCGGTGTGGTGTGGGTGTGTGTGTGGTGTGTGGGTGTGGTGTGTGGTGTGTGGTGTGGTGTGTGGTGTGTGGTGGTGGTGTGGTGTGGTGTGGCGTGTGGTGTGGGTGTGTGGTGTGGTGTGGCGTGTGGTGTGTGGTGTGTGGTGTGGTGTGGCTGTGGTGTGTGTGGTGTGGTGTGTGGGTGTGTGGTGTGGTGTGGCGTGTGGTGTGGTGGTTGTGGTGTGTGGTGTTGGTGTGCGTGGTGTGGTGTGGTGGTGGTGTGTGGTGTGGGGTGGGCCGTGCCCGGGTCCCCTGGAGGGCTGGGCTCTTGCCCCTCCGCCGTCTTGGTTGCTCCCACCAGGCTGTCTGCGGTCCCCGCCCGCCGTGCTTCGGCCTGGGGCAATCCTCAGGCTCCAAGTGATCCGAGCGCTTTGCGCAATGGTAAAGAGACTTTCCCTGTTCCCCTCCTTCTCCTGTGGGAAGTTTTGACAGGTGATGGAACGAAGCGGGCAGAACCTCCAAATTCCTCCTGCAGCACCGGTCAGGAGCCTGGCGAAAGAGCATGAGACCATGTCGCTCCGCAGGGCCACGCCGCTGTCTCCCCATCCCACTTCAGTGGTTCCCTTCAGTTCTGGTCCTGACTGTGGCATGCCAGCAGATGCCCTCACAAAACGTGAGAAATGCTGGTGGACAGCCCGCCTGCTTCCTGGTGCTGTGACCACTGATGGAGACTTAACCCTCCTGTCTGGAAGCCTCAGATCAGACCAGCCTCAGGAGGGTCTCTGCTGCCCCCTTCAGATGCAGCCCCCGGCGTGGTGACCGACGGTCTGCTCAGCCTCCTCCTTTGTTTATACTCCCTTCTCTGAGTGCCTCTATAGATGACTCCCCCAAGGATGCCAGTCATTAGGTTGAGAGCCCACCCTAAATTCAGGGTGTGTTCATTTGGTGGGTTCCTTAGGCATCTACACCCACAAACACCCATAAGGTCCCAGCCCCAGCCCAGGCTAAGGCTTGACACTCTAGTCAGCCTGGTGACGCAGACCTGTGATTCCAGCTACCCGAGGGATGAAGAAGAAGACGGATGCTCAGGACCAGCCTGAGCGACATAGGCGGACCCTGTTTCAAGAGTTCAGAGAAGGAGGGGCTGAAGCTTGGTGGGAGAGACTCCGCCCTGCGGCTCCAGCAGGCTGTGCTTCCCCCACTGCTCCCTGTCCAGCGTGGTCCATCCCAGGCGGACCTGGCCCCACAGCTCAGGGTCCACACCAACCCGGAGCCTGGCCCCACGGCTCAGGGTCCACACCAACCGGAGCCTGGCCCCACGGCTCAGGGTCCACACCAACCAGGAGCAAGACTCGAGAGCCAGGTCTTAGGGGCCCGGTTGGGAGGCTGACAAGGGGGGGTGGCCAGGGGTCAGGCGTTCATCTAGGAAAAGCAAAGGCAGCTCTGAGTTCAGGACACGCTGCAAAACTGGGCAGTGAGCAGCCGGGCAGCTTTGTCCTTTCTGTGCCTTTGGAGTCTCGCTGGGTGGAATCAATCCCCTTTCCTTTGGCCTCATGCAGTGGCTGAGGACCCACCAGCTGGGTCCTTCCCTGGAGCAGGCGGGTCGCAGGTCCCTCCTTGGCCATCGGCAGCATGCAGGACACCGCTGGCGTGCGACTCTCGGTTGCACCAGCGCAGGGACAGTTGCTGTAAGCTCCCCCTCTGAGACCAGCCAGTCTGGAATGTTCCCACGCCAGACGCTTGGCTCGGTCCTGCCATCGCCAGCACAGCTGCGGTCTGTTTAACTGGGATTCTGGGGCAGTCTCTGTAATGGAAAAGCACCTGAGGGCCCTGCTTGCCCAGTGCTGGAGAGAGTGATGACCAAGGAGGGGCGTTTGGCCAGGAGGGGACCCAGAGCGCTCTGTAGATCTGCAGCCATCAGCTCTGGCTTGTCGCCGAAGGAGACGGCCAGGCCGGGGCAGATGGGACCCCTGGCCTCAGCCAGCTCGCAGGTGTGTGGCTAGCCAGAGTCAGGTGTCGACCGGCCACCGAAGGCTGAGCAGGGGGAAACATCTTGGAGAGTCTACAGGTGAGGAAGGTGTGGGGCGCGTGCTCTCCCGTGGCTGGACTGAGCTGCACCAGGAATCCTAAGAGAAAATAAACCCTTGTTCCCTTAAGGCCGTTTGATGGCCATTTATCAGCAAACCATGCAGGCCACTGCAACACAGGATAAACTCCAGATCCTCAAATCCCTAATCCAGCACGAGGTCTCCTGCAAAAATAATCTCAGCTCCAAAGAGTTTTGTTTCCTCCCCTCCAGTGCCCGCTTCCTCAGCACACGCCGTGTCTCGGGTGGCTCCTCATGCGGTACACAGCTCTCCTGCGGCGCGCAGCATCTCCTGCGGCGCGCAGCTCTCCTGTGTGCGCGCAGCTCTCCTTGACACCTGTCCTTATTGGATCTGGCAGCTCTAAACTTCTCAAGTCTCAACAGTAAATTCAGACGGGTCTTCAAACTCCATCCCAAAAATGTCCTCCTGGCCCTCTTCTCTGGATTTCGCAATTCCCATACAGACTAGCTGCCTGGCTCCACCCACCCGTCTCTGAGTCATGGAGAAGGCTGCAACATCCCCCTTTTCTTGCATCGTTAATGCTCTAAAACGGGAAACCATGCGTACATCGTCAAATTGTGCTATAACCTGGGTTGGAGACTGGCCACCTCACGTCACAGCTGGCTGCAGCTTCTCTGTGCAAGCTGGGTGTAATCTCTCTAAAACAGACCTTTCCTTTGAAACTGTGACCTTCAGCTCTTTCCTTCCAAAAGAATTCTAATGGATGCAGCCTCTTCTATTGTCCAAAACGAGTAGTAGGTGCTGGTTCACTAATGGCGCTAACCTCTTCCGCAGCAGCCACCACTGTCTGCAGTCTTTTCAAGCTCGCCTCACATGTTTGCCTCGCCAACTTACAGTAATAACCTTTTCCCTGAGCAGAGGACACAGGTCACCTACTGAGCAGGAGACACGGGTCACCACCGAGCAGGGACACGGGTCAACCACACAGGAGGAGACATGGCAATCACATGGTGAGGTTTAAGGGAGACTCTGTGCTCTCTCTCATCGACAACCACCTAACAGCACAGGCTCTCAAGGGACAGAAGGGAGGGGGATGTTCAGGATCCTCATGAGTGTATTGGGTGGTGCGTAGACCAGTCGGGTCAAAAATCTGTGTTTCTGGAACACTGGGAAAACTGTGACCAGAATCAGGTACTGGGTGTCTGTAGGACTGTGCAGCTGCAGTGCTGGGTGTCTGGAGGACTGTGCAGCCTGAGTGCTGGGTGTCTGGAGGACTGTGCAGCCGGAGTGGCTGGGGTGTCTGGGAGGACTCTGGCAGCCTTAGTGCTTGGGGTGGTCTGGAGGACTGTGCAGTCTGAGTGCTGGGTGTCTGGAGGGACGTGGCAGCCTCAGTGCTGGGTGTCTGGAGGACGCTGGCAGCCGCAGTGCTGGGGTGGTCTGGAGGACGCTTCAGCTGCAGTGCTGGGTGTCTGGAGTACTGTGCAGTTTGAGTGCTGTGTGTCTGGAGGACTGGTGCAGCCTGAGTGCTTGGTGTCTGGAGGACTGTGTGCAGTCTGAGTGCTGGGTGTCTGGAGGACTGTGCAGCTGCAGGTGCTGGGTGTCTGGAGGACTGTGCAACCTAGTGCTGGGTGTCCTGGAAGACTGTGGCAGCCTCAGTGCTGGGTGTCTGGAGGACTCTGCAGCCGCAGTGGTGTCCTGGAGGACTCTGCAGCCGGCAGTAGCTGGGGTGTCTGGAGACTGTGCAGCTGCAGTTAACTGGGTGTCTGTAGGACTGTGCAGCCTGAGTGTTGGGTATCTGGAGGGACTGTGCAGCCTGAGTGCTGGGTATCTGGAGGACTCTGCAGCCACAGTGCTGGTGTCTGGAGGACTGTGCAGCCACAGTGCTGGGTGTTCTGGAGGACTGTGCAGCCTCCGTGCTGGGTGTCTGGAGGACTCTGCAGCCTTAGTGCTGGGTGTCTGGAGGACTATGCAGCCTCCGTGCTGGGTGTCTGGAGGACTGTGCAGCCTCCATGCTGGGTGTCTGGAGGACTGTGCAGCCTGAGTGCTGGTGTCTGGAGGACTGTGCAACTGTAGTGCTGGTGTCTGGAGGACTGTGCAGCCGCAATACTGGGTGTCTGGAGGACTCTGCAGCCGCAGTACTGGGTATCTAGAGGACTGTGCAGCTGCAGTGGTGTCTGGAGGACTCCACAGCCCAAACCACAGGGCATGCGTCTTTTCAGATCTGCAGGGAATCTTCACAATAGATGCATCTGGACGTGATGGTGCATCTCCATTGCCATGTGCGATCTAGAGTCGCCTAGGAGAAGGGGTCTGGGGGTTGCCGTGCATCTTGATTACATTACTTGCGGTGAGGAGGAGCCTGGCCAAGGATCCTGGACTGTCTTTGATGAGAAGGTGAGCTGAGTAGAAGCATCCAAGCTCTTTGCTTCTCGACTGTAGATGTGAAGTGACCAACAACTTCTTTCTCTCACTGTCCCTTATGGTGGACTGTACCTGGAAACTAGGGCCAAAATAAATCCTTTCTCCCTTAAATTCTGACTGTCGGAGGTATTTTAGCACTCTGTATTATAGCATTATATTACGCCGTCAGGAGAAGAAACCAAGACAACCATTTTTGTAAAGAGAGCATTAGTGCATAGAAAAAGGATAAAATGTGATAGAATATATGCCCAGTCATAAGATCTTAAATTATAAGTAAATAGCAATGAGAAGCTTAACCTGAAATATTTTAAAATTGAGCAGCACATTGCCCAATAACCCATGAATTGAAGAAAAAGTCACAGAGGGAGTGAGGTGGTCTCTTGATTCCCATAACAAAACCCACTGGCATGCAGATAATGGACATTCCGAGGAGAATTTACAGCTCTCCATGTGCATATGTAAGATAAAAACTTATAAATAAATAGTTCAGGGTCTCATAAGATGGCGAAGTTAACCTGAAGTGAGCATAAAAAATAAGAACTCAGAACTATATCCAACACAATAAAAAAACCAGAAAGATGGTCACAACAATAAGTCACTCTTTGAAAAGATTAGTAATTTAATAGACTTCTAAAAATAGTGTCCGGGAAAAGGAAAAGGAAATGCAAATGATTAGACATCAAGAGTTATTGATTCACAAGCACCAGAAGCCCAGGGAGGGGAGGCCAGATCTTCATTTACATAAACTCCGACTTTATCAGAATAAATCCCCAGAAAGGTGCAAAGCACCGAAAGAGACGCACAAGGAAGTGCGATGTCTCGCAGGCTTACTTCGTTCTGTGCCCTGAATGCATGGGGCCTCCGTGGAGAATCTCCACATAGGCCACGGAGGAGTCACTGCCAAAGCTGAGCTCGCTGCGGACAGACTCGAGGAAGTGATGCCAACACTGTGTTGTGCAAAGACACTTCTCGGGCTCAGATTTGAAGACTATAACGAATTACCTGAGTGAGACAACCTTGTGGAGAGAAAAGGTTCATTTAGATCCTAGCTGAAGGTCTTCAGGCCAAATGGCCTGGGGCAGACTCTCCATCACTGTGCGGGCAGGGGGGGAAGGGGGTAGGTGAGAGCCGGGGGTTTGTATAACAGCCTGTGGCAGGAACTACCAAGAAACCCCGCGAGAACTCTCTTCTGAGATCTCCAGCGACCCAAGGCCAGTTTCTAGGACCGACCTCGTAAGACCCCTCACCGTGTCACGCCGGGGCTGCATGGGCTTTGTGGGACACCTCGAGCATGGCACTGCTCAGACCAAGCCTGGACCTCACGAGGCCCCTGGAAGGCAGGGTTGGGCCACTGTTCAAGTGCGGCCCCCGGAAGGCTAACCGTGGGGCGTCACACCAGGAGGATGGGGGGAGGAAGCGCCACGGATTTTCTGATTAGACATAATCACAGCTGCAGTTTGAGCCCCTCATACTGTCAGCATCAAAGCCTCTCACAATAGGAAGAGAGACAGGACTGCAAAATCAAATCCTAGTAGGGCATCCATGGAAAACCCCACGGGGCGGGGATGACGGCAACCTGCACCCTGGCACGTGAGTTGCAATGGGGGGGGGCACGTGCGGAGAGCCGTCCGGGGGGCCACGTTGCAAGACCTTTCCTGAAGCAGAGATCAACCACCAACAAGGATTCCCACAGCTAACTTCTTACTGCTAAAACTTCGGAAAAGTTTCCCCTGAGGAGCAGGAGGAAGGGTGGGGCTAGCCATTCCTTCCAGTTTATACGAGAGAATAGCACCAGTGGATTAAAAAAAAGGAAGCAAAAAGAAAAGTGCTTTTTGGGTGATCTGAGTCTACAGATGAGTTGCAGCAGACATAGTGAGTTCACTGAACAAGGCATAGATCACATGTCGATCATGGGACAACGCGAAGCCACAGGACCCAGCAGACCACGGGACCCAGCAAGACCACTCCTATGTGTTTCCCCAGCAGAGGGAGAGCCGTATGTCACACCAAGACATGTGTAAGAATGTTTGTACCCCTGCTATTCATAGGCAACTGAAGAAAAAGATAACCCCTAATCTAAGAAGCGGAGGAGAAACAAGTCGAATACGGAATGGCTGGTGATGAACTGTACAGTGGTGAAGACGGTGGGATGTTACTCAGTGGTAGAAACCCAGTTAGCACATGTGCAGGACGATACACGTCAGAAGCGACTCCACGCAGAGCAGGCAGTGCATGTGTTCACTTGTGTCACGCCTGAGCCCAGCAAAGCCCAGCAGGGGACCGAGGAAAGGACGGCGGGCGTCTCTGCGCTGGCCACCCTGCTATCGAGACTGTTAGGACGAGCACTCGGATTCTCTGTGTGGCCGTGTGCCGCCTCCATCTTGGTGTAAGACGAGCTGCCGGTGTCTGACCACATCAGAGGAGCCACGCTAACCACCTCTTCAGGAGCCACAGACGCCTTCAGAAGACACTGGTGTTTGTTCAAGAAAACACTTGGCAGCCCGTGCTCTGTGATGTGGGGGTGGGACATCGCCCATGTGACTGTGTCACGTTTGGTGACACTTTCACATTTTTAGTGGCTGCATTTTTAGCCCCAACCTGGGAACACTGCATGGCATGCTGGGGCGGGTCAGCAGAGCTGGACTTGGGGTCCCTGGACGGCATGCTGGGGCAGGGGGGCGGGTCGGCAGAGCTGGACTTGGGGTCCCCTGGACAGCATGCTGGGGCAGGGGGCAGGTCGGCAGAGCTGGACTTGGGGTCCCTGGACGGCATGCTGGGGCAGGGGGCGGGTCGGCAGAGCTGGACTTGGGGTCCCCTGGACAGCATGCTGGGGCAGGGGGCGGGTCAGCAGAGCTGGAAGACGAGAACTTCACTGTTTGGATGCAACGTATTTGATGAGGTGAAACTTCAGAAAGGTCAAAGAAAAATGATTGGAATTAATGAGTCGCATCCACAGCAATTGCTGGAAGAAGGTAAATATCAAGTTTGTTTTTATGTAGAATCCAACAATTAAAAGACGGAATCTAAAATGTTATATAAATAGTATCAGAAGTAAATGGCTCTAATGGAGGAGGTGCAGGACTTCTAACCCGAGAGCGCTGTTGAGGGAATAGAGACAGTCAGTCTGGTGCGGCCCAGGGAGCCACAGAGGCGGTGGCGCTCATTCCAGGGATGCGCTAGGGGTGGGGGCTGAGCCTGTGGGGTCAGGCCGGGCGATGTCCTGGAGGGTCTCATCAGGCCAGAGGTCAGAGTTCACTGCAGCGCTGCACCTCGGCTTTGGGGGAGACGAGAGGCGCAGGAGCTGCTTGGGAGAGGCCGCACCGTCCGTTCATTCTGCTTGTGCCTGGGAGCATCAGGCTGTGTGCTGCGGGGCCGCAGGAGGACATGCGGGGACTGCGTCAGGCCCTCTGTGTGACACGGGGAGAGGGTTGGCCTCAGCTCATGACAAGTGCCACAGTGCAGAGGAACACGAGGGTCCTACCCGAGGGATTCTGAGACCCTGAGGCTTGTGGCGACCCCAGGCTGAAAGGCCAAGAGCCACCCTGATGTGTCAGTCACTCTTGGGGCTCCTGCCGCGCCTGGGGGCTCCTCGGCTCCTGCTGACCGATGGGCAGCCGGAAGGGAAGGCCGGCATCAGAGTAGTGTGAGGAATGATGGGAAAGGATGTGTAGGAAGAGCTGGACTGCACGGATCTGCTGGTGGGCCAGCGGGCACACGGCCCTCCTCTGAGAAAGGTCCGACCACGCTGTGGGGTCAGGAACCCCTTACAGGCCGCAGGCTGCTTGTCATTGGTGTGTGTGTCATCTGGGTTCTGTGGGACGCTACTGAGTGGTGCATGCTGCACCCGCTCAGTCAGGCATTACGTTTGTCTTGCTGCTGCCCAGTCCTGCTGCAGCCTGCCCTGGGGTTGGGCACTAATGGGCAAGCTGCCCAGTCCTAGCGTCCGATGTGCCTGCACGTCTGTGTCTAGCTGCCCAGTCCTAGCATCCGATGCACTGCACGTCTGTGTCTAGCTGCCCAGTCCTAGCGTCCGATGCACTGCACGTCTGTGTCTAGCTGCCCAGTCCTAGCGTCCGATGCGCTGCACGTCTGTGTCTAGCTGTCCAGTCCCAGCGTCCGATGTGCTGCACGTCTGTGTCTAGCTGTCCAGTCCTAGCGTCCGATGTGCTGCACGCCTGTGTCTAGCTGCCCAGTCCTAGCGTCCGATGCGCTGCACGTCTGTGTCTAGCTGTCCAGTCCAGCGTCCGATGCGCTGCACGTCTGTGTCTAGCTGTCCAGTCCTAGCGTCCAGTGCACTGCACGCCTGTGTCTAGCTGTCCAGTCCTAGCATCCGGTGCACTGCACGTCTGTGTCTAGCTGTCCAGTCCTAGCGTCCGGTGCTGCTACACGCCTGTGTCTGACTCGGGCTGGAGTGGATGTCCCGGCTACTCTCTGCACTGCTGTGAGACAACACAGACTCCAGCAACTTACGGGGAGCAAAGGGAGATGTGTTCAGCTTATGGTTCCAGAGGAGAGATACGGTCCTTTAGGGCAGGAAAGGCCCGTCTGGCTGCAGAAGCTGGAGGCGGCTGTGCCGAGAGAACTAGCTGCACACTGTGAACTGCAAAGCAGACACAGGGTGGGGCTACCCAACCTCAAAACCCACCCATGCGACTGCCTTCCCTCAGCAGGGCTCATCTCCCGCGGGTGCCATGACCGTCCCAAACCACGACTAAGGAGGGATTCAAACGCATGAGCCTGTGGGGACAGCTCGCATTTGAAGCATGATGGGGGCAACGCCCAGCGGACAGGGAGGGTGAGCATGGGCGCTGACTTAGTCCGCGGGCTCCCAGAGCTCAGCAGAGAGGCCTGCAAGGGGCTGCAGGCGCTGCAATGCACCGCTGTGCAGTTCTGCAGGCAGGCATGCCTAGGACGATTGTCCTGTTCCGTGAGAAGGAAGCTGGTACCCAGCAGGGGGGCTCCGGAGACCGCTCCTCTTATAGGCTGCAGTACCTGCTGTGGCCTGCAGGTCTGCACCTGAGGACATGCTTGTGGCCCACGTCCGCAGGTCTATACCTGCAGCCGCACCTGCAGTGGCCTTCTGGCTTGCAAGCCTCCTGTTCCCCCGCCACGCACCCCTCCCTCAGCACCCTCTGCCCCTTCTGTCACAGAGTGGCCACCAGGGCCCTGCACAGCGTGGGCTCCCTCCTCGCTGAAGGCTTGGGGAGCTGTTCCAAGCGCTCAGTCACTCCGCTGCTTAGCTGAGAGGGCCGAAAGGGTTTGCAGTCTGTGGTTTTGCAGATGACAATGAGGAAACCCTGTGCATCCCTTGAGCCCTTTTTGCAAGTGACAAAATGAGGATATGAATAACTTTTCGTTCCCTCTTAATATGCTGGGGATGCAGAATCAATACTTTTAAATATTTCAGGAACTTTCATCCTGAGATGGTAAACAAAGGCGGTGCCTCTCTTCATATGCAAACCATGACTGAGGAGAACCATTGATTCCACCAGGCCCTGAGCACTTCCGCTGAAAGCTCCCTGCAGGTCCCTTCCTGAGGCTGTGGCAGACAGGCATCACCCTGCGCACACGTTAGCCACATGCCAGCCACTGCCAGCCACATACCAACTACATACCAGCCACATGCCAACTACACACCATCCATATGCCAAGTATATGCCAACCACATGGCAACTACAGAGCAGCCACATGCCAGCCACATACCAGGCACACGCCAGCCACATGACAACTATATGCCAGCCACATGCCAGCCACACGCCAGTCACACACCAGCCACATGCCAAACACATACTGACCATATGCCAGTCACACCCCAGCCATACTCTCCTGTTGTCCTGAATTCTCTTTCATAACAGGGGACAACAAGGGACTCGGCTGAGAGCAGGAGATGCCAAAGTCACCCACTGTGACTCCCTCTCTCTTTCCCTCTCCCTCTCTCCTTCCCTCCCTCCCCTGTTTCAGCTCAGCCCAGCTGCTCTGGTTAGAGCTGGAGAAGGGGGAGCTGCAGGCTCCTATGTCTGGAGAGAGTAAGAAGGACAAGAGTCCATGTAACCCAAGCTGAGATATGCATGAACCTGACTTAAAGTAGCACAAGACGTGCTCATAGAAGCACCAGGGTCTGTGGGCTGTAGGGTGCTTTGGGAAATGCCTCCGAGACAGAGCAGAAGGACGTGAACTCACCCCCCCCCCTAAAAAAAAGAAGCGGTTGTCACAGCTACTCTTCCTGCTGTGAGACAGACTCAGACACAACTTAAGGGGAGAAAAGGGAGATGGGGGAGATACAACCATTATGGTGGAAAAGGTCTAGCAGCACCAGAAACTAGAGGAGACTCAGGCAGCGCCTGTCACCATGGACGCAGGACGAGCCAGCAGGGACTCACGGGCAGACTGCTGGCGGAAGAGGGAGGGGCCAGCCGGCCTCCTGCGGCCAGGCTCCACCTCCTGAAGGTGTCACTCTTTCTCAGACACTACATTAGGTAAGGATGCAAACACTTGAGCCCGTGGAACAACTCACATTTGCACGTGTGAAGTGATGCTCCGCGCCGAAGGTGAATAAGTCCATGCGGTACGTGTCACACGCAGCTGCACTGGCAAGAGGAGGTGTCAACCACTGAGAGCTGAGCCTCGAGACACGCCTCTGAAGGACCCTTGAGTCACCTGTGGACGGTCATCATCTACGATGGGGGAAGACCCAGCCCATGGTGGGCGGGGCCGTTCCGTGCGGGTGGGTGAGACCCAGAGAGCTGGTTCCGTGCGGGTGGGTGAGACCCAGAGAGCTGGTTCCGTGCGGGTGGGTGAGACGCAGAGAGCTGGTTCCGTGCTTGGACGTGTGAACAATGTGCCCTTCCCTTGGGTCTTCCTGAGCATGTGGTGTGACCACCGCCCTGCCTCCTCATGCTGCCTTCTGCTGTAACCGTCTCCCTGGTGGGGGTCCTATAGTCACTCTAAGCCAACGCACCTTCAGACCACAGGTTTGTATTCTGCTGTTTCATAGATTGTGTTAATTTTACTGTAAAAATAATGGTACTAATCAGTTCAGTTTAATGCCAATAATGCGTTTGCAAGAGAAATGCATGTAATGTATGAATGTGGATCCTCTTTGAATTAGCCAAGGATAACATGGCGTGGGGTGCTTGCGAGACATTAAATAAGGATGAGCGGCTCTTCTGTGGGGCCGCGCTTGAGAGTGTTTGAGTGAGTTGGTGAGCTGAACTTGTTCTCCTTGGTCACATGCTGAACAGAAGAGCCAATGGGGATCTATGCAGACTCAAATGAAGTGTCAAGAAGTAAACCCATAGAACGAGTTGAGACAAGAGGGGTGATCGGGCAGGAAGTGGTCTGGGTGTCTGGCTGATTGCCAAGTCCCAGGCTCCCCTCCCTGGGCCCTCGGAGACCAGCAGTCAGATATGCGCAAACACAAGCCAAAGAAAGTTGCCAAGGTTGCTCTTGGAACAAAGTGACTACAGGGGTGGAGCCTGGGCATGCTGTCCTGATGGTACCTTAGCAAACCCTTATGGTGCCCACGGCGCTACCCACAGCTCTGCCAGGCCTGGAGTCGGCTTTGCTAACTTCCAATGCAGAATTTATGCCAACAGATCACACAACGGACCAACAGGCACTACGGACATGTCATGTTTAAAATCATTCAGACCGTGTGTCCTTACCATAGAGCAAAACCAAGACTCAATTTTGAAGGAATATGAGAAACCCCAGCACATGGGGCTCACATGTTGGCCTCCTCATGTGTGGGTCTTCATGTGTCAGCCTTCTAGCACATGAGACTTCACGTGTACGACTCCCCACACATGTCAGCCCCCTCGCGCTTAGAAGCACACGTCAGAAAATCTGTCAGTTGAGCAAAATTAAGGAAACTACCACAGATCCAAAGCTGTGGGGTTCAGTAAAGCCCATTTAGAGGAAACTCATACTTTGAAAGGATCCTTTCCCTAAGGAGGTCTGAAAAGGAAAACACAAAGCCACCCCACCCCCAAAAAAAACATAGGAAGAAACAGGCAGAGCAAAAATCCATTAGGCAAAATTTGGTTGACTGCAGATGAAAGTCAGTGCACCTGAAGTTTGTTCTTTGGGAAGATGAGCTACTTCTGCTTCCTAGACTCACACGTCTAGCAGAGCAGGGTGCACGGATGTGCTGTCAATGTCAGCAGAAACACGAAGACCAACAAACGACCAGAGGTTCAACACAGCACACAAAGGGGATGTTAGCAGTGGCTCTTCCCGCCCTCTCTGTAGGCAAATGTCCTGAAGCGAAATTAGCGTTTTCTGAACAACTTGAGAAAACTGAAGACAGTGAACTCACAATTAGCAGCACTATTGAAAAAAATCAAAATGAAAAATGAACAGCCCAGAGATGGCTGCTGTGTGGGAAGCTTCCAAGGTTCCAGGATGAGCGAGGTTGATCTTGCAAAATTTTCCAGAGAATTCCAACTGGATCCATGGCATCCTGGGCCAGACAGACCGTGAGGGAAAGGGAATGTGTGTGTGCATGTGTGTGCGTGTGCATATGTGTGTGCGTGTGCATATGCGTGTGCGTGTGCATATGCGTGTGCGTGTGTGAAGCCCCGGGAGGGCTCAGGGTGGCAGGCTCAGTGGGTCGTTTCATGCGAGCACGTGGGCTTCGGACGGTCCCTCAGGGCACCCGCACAGCCTTCCTTCCTGCCGGGAGGAGGCTGAAGTGCCAGTCACTGCAAACATGAGGACCACGTGTGGCCGCTCTGCTCCTGTGTCCTGGGGAGTCTATCCACTCTGTCCCTGTGTCCCCCTCCTTGCAGGCAAGGTGACACATGGTGCATTTAGTAGCCGCCCCATCTTCCAGTCAGAATGAAGTGGGCACAGCCTCCAGCTTGCTGAATGTGGTCTCTGTCGACGCCGTCCCCTGGACCCCGTCCTCCCCGCGGCTCTGGTGAGGCAGCTCGTGTTGGCTAACGTCAGAGCTTGGTGCTTATTCTCCGGCCCTCACAGCCCGCGTCCTGCCCGGGGCGAGCCCTTCTGTGCAGTGCGTCCTGCTCAGGACCTGAGCAGGTGGACGCGTCTCCACAGACTCCTCTGTCGGCCCCGCGGACAGAGCCACAGGGCCGGGCCCTCCTGGGCTCCGCGCTGACCCTCCGCCCTCCCCCTCCAGCACGCGCAGCCTGGCTCTGCCCCTCAGGGGCCCCTTGCTGTTCCAGCAGGATCTGGGCCCGCCACCCGCCCCGCATCCCTCGCAGCTGCTGGCTGTTTCCCCTGGGATGCCTCCCTCCCATGCTGCCGCTCCATTTGCCGTGGGCCTGGTCACCAGCCCCTTTCTCGGTGTTTCTGTTCCGCCCTTGGGTCCAAGCCTGACTCCTGTCCATTCGCTGGTGGGAGAGGCCTGGGAAGTCCCTCTATCTCTATCCCCAAGAGAGGTACCCAAACCCTTTCCAGAACTTTCCCCTGGCCGCCTGCAGATGGATGCCCTGGTGGCTGTCCACATGGTCCGCGCAGGGCATCTTCCTCTCCAGCCTCTTCCTCTTCCTCTCACACAGTGAATGCGTGTGGGCAGCTGACCCTTTGCTGAGTACCGCTAGATCCCCTGCCCCGCTGCCCCCAGCTCCGGCAGATGCCCTGTGACTCCGAAGTGACCCTGGCAAATGTCTCGTGCTGCTCCAGAGCTGGCCGTTCTGCCCGCGGGCCAGGACTGGCCGTGCTGGGGTCAGCAGGGATGGGCGCTCACAGCTGGCCGGTTCTGTTTCACGTCGGCGTGCGTTGGCTCCCGGTTGGGACTCTGGCCGTGGGGTCCGGCTCGGCCGGGCCACCAGACAAAGGCAGCCGCTTGCTGCCAACAGTCCCTGAATACATTTCAGGACAGGCCCAGAGGAGGAACTCGGGACGGACAGGAGAGAAGGACCCCGACGGAGAGGTGTTGGGGCGATCGTGAGCCCCGCACCAGGCTGCGGTGGGCACAGGGGTTGGAACCTTCTTCAGCCCGGGCAGCGGCTCAGGCCTGGCTCAGTGCCCAGTGAAGGATGTTTTCCCGGCTGGGCGGGGCCAATGCTAGTTTTCCTTTACTCAGTGAGACACACGCTCTCTACCCAGACTGGGGGACCCCGAGAGGCACTGCAGCCCCAAGGGTGGCCAGCGGCATCTTGTCCTGAGAACAAGGCCAGGCCGTGTGGCGCCAGGAGCGATCACCTGAAAGAGGAAGTTCCAACACGCGGGCGCTGTCCACGCACCTCCATGACCTTCTCCCTTCGACTCCTGTCTCACCCGCGACGCGTCAGCTTCTCCTGGACCACACGCCATGCGGGAGCCAGTGACAGACCAAGTCCAGCGGGGGACTTACCCACGGGAGCCTGGGCGAGCAGCCAGAAGCACAGAGACGTCAGACATCGCCAGCCGCAGCGTTCCCCTCCCCCTGCGAACCTCTCGCTGACTCCCATGGCCGGGTCACCTGTGCGGCTGACCTCACGTCTGTGCTCGGCTTGCCAGCCCAGACAGCTGAAGTAAGATGCAGAGGCGGGAATCGGCTCTGTGTGCAGAGGTGGTGGGTGCCTCTCCCTGGCCAGGCCGTTCTTGCGGGGTCACCGGGCAGTTCCCACACAGCAAAATGCAAAGCCAAGTCCTGCGGCTGGTGACGCCCGGCGTGAGCAGTCCTGGCGCGCGTCACCGGGCAAGCTGGTTCTTCTCCTCACGGAGATGCGGGCAGGTTGGCAAACTGTAGTACATCTGAGGAGAGGGTGATAAAGAGCGGGCACCCTGGCCACTCCAAGGTGGGCTCCAGGAGCCGGATGATGTGCAGCCCTGTCGACTCCTGTGGCCCATGCCTGGTTAGTAATGATGCCCCTACACACACAGACATACAGACACACACAGAGACACACACACACACACACAGACATACAGACACACACAGACACACACACACAGACATACAGACACACAGAGACATACAGACACACACAGACATACAGACACACACACAGAGAGACACACACACGCATATACACACACAGACACACACACAAACACACAGAAACATACACACAAATACACAGAAACATACACACAGATGCACACACATATACACACACAGATGCACACACAGAGACACATAAATATATATACACAGACACACACAGAGAAACATACACACAGACACACACATGCATATACACACAGATATACACAGACAAACACACAGACACACACACATGCATATACACACACATGCATATATATACATACACACACGTGCATATACACACACATACACACACAAACACACATGCATATACAGACACACACACAGACAAACACACAGACACACATGCATATACACAGACACACATGCATATATATACATAGACACACACAGACAAATACACAGACACACACAGATACACACACACAAACACACAGGTACGTATACAAGATACATACACACATATACACACAGACACATACAGAGACACACATACACACATATATACACAGACACACACACAGAAACACACACATATACACACAGACACACACATACACACATATATACACAGACACACACAGATACACACACATGCACACGGACACACACACATACACACGTATATATACACAGACACACACAGAGAAACATACACACAGATACACACACATATACACATACACACATACATATACATACACATACACAGACACACACATGCACAGACACACACAGAAACATACACACAGATACACACCCATATATACACACAGACACACACACATATACATATAGGCACACACACACACATGCCCATACACACACACACACACACACACACACAGAAAGGGACACACACAGACACACACACAGAGGTGATTTGGTGGGAAGGTCCAGTCACGTGGTCTCCCAATCTTTCTGGCCGGGTCCCTGTGTGCTCTGTGGCTGGAGATCCTTCAGGTTTCAGACTGAGAAAACCCAGCCAGCACGTTCACACCCCAGTGGCAGGCAGCTGTCTGCTTGGCCCCTAGAGTGGCTGTGGGGTCCTATGGGCAGGCTCTGGTCGGAATGCAGCACGCGCCTCAGGACAGCATGTGGCTCAGGGCAGCATGCAGCTCTGGACAGCATGCGGCTCAGGACAGCATGCGGCTCTGACAGCACGTGACTCAGGACAGCACGTGGCTCAGGACAGCTCAGGACAGCATGTGGCTCAGGGCAGCATGCGGCTCAGGGCAGCATGTGGCTCAGGACAGCATGCGGCTCAGGACAGCTCAGGACAGCATGCGGCTCAGGGCAGCATGTGGCTCAGGACAGCATGCGGCTCAGGACAGCATGCAGCTCAAGGCTCAGGGCAGCACGCGGCTCAGGACAGCATGTGGCTCAGGACAGCACGCGGCTCAGGACAGCATGCGGCTCAGGGCAGCTCAGGGCTCAGCACAGCACGCGGCTCAGGACAGCACGCGGCTCAGGACAGCATGTGGCTCAGGACAGCATGCGGCTCAGGACAGCATGCAGCTCAAGGCTCAGGGCAGCACGCGGCTCAGGACAGCATGCGGCTCAGGACAGCACGCGGCTCAGGACAGCACGCGGCTCAGGACAGCACGCGGCTCAGGACAGCATGCGGCTCAGGGCAGCTCAGGGCTCAGCACAGCACGCGGCTCAGGACAGCACGCGGCTCAGGACAGCACGCGGCTCAGGACAGCACGCGGCTCAGGACAGCACGCGGCTCAGGACAGCACGCGGCTCAGGACAGCATGCGGCTCAGGGCAGCACGCGGCTCAGGACAGCATGCGGCTCAGGACAGCATGCGGCTCAGGGCAGCATACTTTGTCTCCCTGGCTCCTGCTAAGCTCCTGGGTGGGATTTTAGCCTAATTAACATAGATGTTATGGAGTCTTGATTCACAGGCAAAGCAAGTTTCCCTTCTCCAGTCCTCTGCCTCGACCTTGAGCCCGTCCCAAGCCCCAGCCGGGCCGTGGCCCCAAGCCAGCCTCACTGCTGAAGCGTGAAGGGTGTGCGCGGACGACTCGATGAAATGACAGTCAGCCCAGGAAGTTAATTCTCTCCTGAGCGCCGCAGAGCGCCTTCCGTACCTGTCCGTATGGCGCCCGTGTACGCCGCACAGGTGTGCGAATGCTCTCCCGCCAGACAGTATCTGCTGCCGTCTGCAAAGCATCGGCATGTCAACGTTTGTCCCGGAGCCCCTGTCAACTGCAAAGGAGTATGGAGATAGGCTTTGTTTAGGAAGAAGAGCAACGTGACCGTGGCGTCTGGCCCTGACAAAGCAGAGCGGCGCTTCATTTATTAACCAAGTAAAAACCTCTTCCGTCTGGATTAACAGATGATCTCGTGCCGACGATCAGAGAGGAAGGAATTGCGTGGCCGGCTGCTCCCGCAAGACAATGTGCTTTGAAACATGGTGTCTGCTTTTCCATCGACACCGAGAAGCCTGCATTATTGAACAGTCTGCTTAATAATTTAGACGGGAATAAACTTGGAATAAACATGGAGAAAGTGCTCGTCTCCCGGCGCAGTAATGAAATGCCACCAAGCCTGAGTTCCGAGGGATGTGGCATGCGGTTAAGTGGAAGGATGATTCTTGGCTGTCACCAGAAAAGAGCAGGTAGCTAATGCCCCAGTGATTGGATCCAGCACATTCCCAAGGCCCGGGGTAGTAGGCCCGGGCCCAGACCCCGGGTCTACTCCAAGCAGTCCTGGGGATTTTTCCACCCTGTACTCTGAGCTGTCAGTGGTAGCCTGGGGGAGCTGCAGGAGCCATCCCAGTGCCCCTGCCGGGCTCTGCTGCGCGGAGCCCCGTGTCTCTAGTGTGCGGCCAGCGTGAGACCTGGAGCCCCGCGTGTCTAGTGCGCGGCCAGTGTGAGACCTGGAGCCCCGCGTGTCTAGTGCGCGGCCAGCGTGAGACCTGGATCCCCGCGTGTCTAGTGCGCGGCCAGCGTGAGACCTGGATCCCCGTGTCTAGTGTGCAGCCAGCGTGAGACCTGGAGCCCCGCGTGTCTAGTGCGCGGCTTCTCCCCTTCCAAGCAAACGCACCCACAGCGCCACGTTGCCCTCGTCTCAGCAGCTGCTTGTCCGTGTAGCTGTCTGTCTGTGCGCGTCCCCCAGAGGTGCTCCCTTTAGGTGTCTGTGTGCTCCCCAGCACCCTGAGCTCCGACTCGCCTCAGAAGCCCCTGGTGTCCCCCGCCTGGAAAGCGTCACCTGTCCCTCTGCTCCTGTTGCCCACGAGCACAGTCCTCATAGCTGGCCAATCAGCCGGCCAGTCTGTCTCCTACTCCACCCTGTGCCCTGCGGGGGAAGGAAGGGGTGGTTGTCCCTCATTCCTGCAGGCCCATCCCCCCTGGGCTCTCTGGCCAGGCATCCCGAGGGCCTCCTGAGCAGGACACGGCTTCTGTCCTTCCCGAGCTAGACACAACCTTGCCATGGAGCACAACCTGGTGGCCTCTCCACATCAGAGTGGTCTAGACAGGGCACGCTGCCTGGAGTCCTCCCCCGTTCTCAGAGCGGGGGATGCTCTTATATGCAGATGTGTGGGCTCCACCCCGGGCACCACCAGGCTCCTTTCCGGACATGCCACACCAGAACCTCACCTAGCAGCTTGTACTCATGCTGGTTGGCAGCCCATGGGGCTCCTGGAATCCCCTTCCGGGATCCGTTTATTTACACAGCATAGCACAGCAGAAATATGACATGTCCTGTGGAGGAGCAAGTGTGGCAGGGCCTGGCGCTTCCACAAGGCTACTGGCCGCACGCTCAGACGTCACGGGGACGCCACTGTGGGACGCCAGTGACCGCACGCTCAGACGTCATGGGGACACCACTGACCACATGCTCAGACGTCACGGGGACGCCACTGACCGCACGCTCAGACGTCACGGGGACGCCACTGACCGCACGCTCTCAGATATCACGGGGACGCTACTGACCACATGCTCTCAGACGTCATGGGACGCCACTGACCACGTGCTTTTGGACATGAGGGGGCCAGGCGGTGGGCCAGGGTCTGAACCAGAGGTGAGTGCAGAAAGGAAGAGAGCCAGGCCACACGGGGGCTCCTACCCATGTCTCTGGGAGGCAAGTGTCTCCAGAGGGTGCTGGCTGGTACCAGGGTCACCCCTGGCGAGACAAGCCTCGCGTCAGTCACTCCTGGCCCTCTCGGCCGTCACCACACTGTGCGTGGAAGGGGCACGTGGAGCAGGCGCTGTCTGGGTCAGCAACCCTGGGAAACGCGTTGGCTTGTAAAGACCACGCGCCTGGCACAGCAGAGACTTCTCGAACCCTCCACAGCCCAGGGCCCCAGGGGAGGCTCTGAGGAGATGCTCAGAGTTTGTTTCCATGACTGAGAGAGCAGGTCTCGCAGCTCGGCTTTGAGCTCAGAGCATCCACCTCTGCGACCCTCACCTGCCCCCGTCCCCAGGCCGCGCGGGCCAAGTATCGTCCTCGCAGGTGGCAGAGCGAGAGCAGCCATCCCTGGACAGGGCAACCCGCGGCTCCACACATGCATTAGTGGACGTCTCTGGAAGGGACACAGTCAGATCCCAGGGGCCCCAGGAGTTTGCTGAGTCCTGTGGAGCATGGTTTTGGCGGGGCAGAGCGGGATACCACGAGGGGCAGAGCCTGGGATACCACGGGGGGCAGAGCCTGGGATACCACGGGGGGCAGAGCCTGGGATACCACGGGGGGCAGAGCCAGGGATACCACGGGGGGCAGAGCCAGGGATACCACGGGGGGCAGAGCCTGGGATACCACGGGGGGCAGAGCCAGGGATACCACGGGGGGCAGAGCCTGGGATACCACGGGGGGGGGCAGAGCCAGGGATACCATGGGGGACAGAGCTGGAGACACTTTGGGGGACAGAACTGGGGACACTTTGGGGGGCAGAGCTGGGGATATCGTGAGGGGCAGAGCTGGGGATATCGTGGGGGGCAGAGCTGGGGATACCTTGGGGGGCAGAGCTGGGGATATCTTGGGGGACAGAACTGGGAATACCATGGGGGGCAGATATGGGGATACCTTGGGGGACAGAACTGGGGACACCTTGGGGGCAGAGCTGGGACACCTTGGGGGGCAGAGCTGGGACACCTTGGGGGGCAGAGCTGGGGAAACCTTGGGGGACAGAGCTGGGACACCTTGGGGGGCAGAACTGGGGACACCTTGGGGGGTAGAGCTGGGATACCTTGGGGGGTAGAGCTGGGACACCTTGGGGGGCAGAGCTGGGGACACCTTGGGGGGCAGAGCTGGGACACCTTGGGGGGCAGAGCTGGGACACCTTGGGGGGCAGAGCTGGGGACACCTTGGGGGGCAGAGCTGGGACACCTTGGGGGGCAGAGCTGGGGACACCTGGGGGGCAGAGCTGGGACACCTTGGGGGGCAGAGCTGGGACACCTTGGGGGGCAGAGCTGGGGACACCTTGGGGGACAGAACTGGGGCTCCTGCTGCGGACAGTGTGGGCCCTTCAAGGCTGGTGTCAGCAGCGGGGGTCTGCAGGGCCATGCCCAGCTCCATGCTGGCATAGTGCAGAGGGGACATTCTCAGTGCCCACGCTGGCACTGCGTGCAGGATGCGCTGCATGATACTTGGGCAAACGTGGCGAGCCAGGCTCATTAGAATACAGCGGTGTCTCAGCCATAGAAAGGACCGAAGGCCCAAACATGCCAGGATGCGGCTGGACCCAGAAAACGTCCCCTTGGGAAAGAAGCCAGACCCGAGGCACATTGAAAGTCTGTTCTTACAAAGACCCACGGAGACAGACCGCAGATGAGAGATGGGATTGGGAGGGTGCAGGGGCGGGGTGGACTGCTCACGGTCACGGCTTCCTGTGCGTAGTGGAGATCCTCTGAACGGGCAGCGCCGACGGCCACAGGCTGTGTAGCAGCAACATTGGAGTGGAGGATGGGCAGAGCCAGCTGCAGAGGGAGGGTCCCTGCTTGCCCCATCTGAATCTGAATCCTTGAATCTGGGAGCTTGGGGCTTCAGAACCTTCCTTTGGGGTGGCAGGTGACTGGGAATAAACCTCTCCCCTCCCCTCCCTCCCCTCCCCTCCCTTCTTTTTCCCTCCCCTCCCTTTCCCTCCCCTCCTTCCCCTCTCTTCCCCTCCCCTTCTTTCCCCTCCCCTTCTTCCCTTCCCCTCCCCTCCTTCCCCTCTCTTCCCCTCCCCTCCTTCCCTCCCTTCCCCTCCCTTCCCCTTCCTTCTCTTTCCCTCCCTCCTTTCCCCTCTCCTCCCCTCCTCTCTCCCTCCCCTCCCCTCCCTTCCCCTTTCTTCCCCTCCCTTCCCCTCTCTTCCCCTCCCTTCCCCTCTCGTCCCCTCCCTCCTTCCCTCTCTTCCCCTCCCCTCCCTTCCCCTCTCTTTTCCCCTCCCCTTCTTTCCTTCCCCTTTCTTCCCCTCCCTCCCCTCCCTTCCCTCCCCTCCCTTCCCCTCTCTTCCCCTCTCCTCCCTTCCCCTCTCTCCCCTCTCCTCCCTTCCTCTCCCCTTCCCCTCCCTTCCCCTTTCCTCCCTTTCTTCCCCCTCCCCTCCCTTCCTCTCTCCTCCCTCCCCTCCCTTCCCCTCCCCTCTTTCCCCTCCCTTCCCCTCCCCTCTTTTCCCTCCCTTCACCTTCCTCTTTTCCCTCCCCTTTCTTCTCTTCCCTCCCCTCTTCTCCCTCCCTTCTTTTTCCTCCCTCCTTCCCTTCCCCTTCCCTCCCTCCCCTCCTTCTTTTCTCCTCCCCTCCTTTCCCCTCTCCTCCCCTCCTCTCTCCCTCCCTTCCTTTTCCTTCCCCCCTTCCCTCCCCTCTCCCTTTCCCTCTCCTCCCCTCCCCTCCCCTTTTTTTTTCCCCTCCCCTTCCCCTCCCCTCCCCTTTCTTCTCTTCCCCTCCCCTCTTCTCCCCTCCCTTCTTTTTCCCTCCCTTTCCCTCCCCTTCCCTCTCCTCTCCTCCCCTCCCCCCTTCCCTTCCCCTCCACCATTCTCCCCACCCCTCTACTCTCTCATGGGCTCCGTGGGAGCGGTCTGTGTCATACTCGATCATCCTGAAAATCTGCCCACCCTGCTGTGGACAGGTGGCTGTCCCCTGAGACTGGGCCTGTCCTGGGGGCGGCAGGCCTGCAGCCAGCCAATTACCTGTTGAAGCGAGACCCCCATGGCAGAGGGCAGGTCCTCGGCAGGGCAGATGGTGTGACGCCTCTGGGTGTTTCTCCACGGCCTCCACGACTCCACGGCCCGGCGCTGCTCCTGAGCCCTTGGTCCATGTCTCGAGCCTGCACTTGTCTTTCTCTGCAAGCCGAGTGGACCATGTCCTCCACCCGCAGCTGGCCTCCATCCACACCCACGTATGTGCTCAAGCTCCCTGGGTGGACAGTGTCCCCCAGAGCTACAGCCCTGACAGAGCACAACCCACTGTGGGAGAGCCCGGCGGATCCCGGCACGAGCCTGACCGCTGCAGCCCACCCGCTGTCTGGAAGCGTGGCCCCCGCCCTTTGTCCCTCCCGCCTGCGCCTCCACCCGGCCCGCAGGCCTTCTCTGGTCATGACTGTGTCCCCAGCGCCAGAGCCCAGCACTGGATGCTTCACCAACTTGTTCCCGCACATTTATCAGATAGGGTCCTGCCCTGAAGACCAGCATCTCCAAGTGGGTGTTTTGATTCTACATGAGAGGAAGAGGAGGAGGGGCGGCCGGGACGTATGCAAACGTGTCGCGGGCCCCTTGGGCCTGTGTTCAGAGCCTGCAGCCAGCAAGGGCAGCCCCCTCGTCCACAGGCCCCACTTTCTGCCCCGCTATGCCCCTCGATGCGCACAGCTCTGTGCCCGATTTATGCTGCCCCCTCAGCCTCGTGCAGCCTCTTCTCCACGACGCCAAAGCGTCGTCCTGGGGTGGCCACTCGAGACACTTATCTGAGCCTTCCCCAGTACCCTGGTCACCTGCCACCAACTCTAGCTGCCAGGGCCACATTTGGGGGCGAAGCCAGCCCTGGGGGTCCCTGAGACGGCAAGGCCAGTGCCCGAGCTTCCCTGGCTCCTGCAGCCCTGCTCGATGATCCCTGCCTCAGTTAAGTGACCCCGTGAAGACCTCGCAGCCTTTGTGGACAGTTGACCAGCCTGTGTGTGCTGCTTCGCAGAGGCGAGCGACTGACAGGCCTGGGCGGCCGGGGCGGCTCTCCCAGAACGTCACTAGGGAATGATTAATTAGCGACGGCTGCTAATGAGCAGCTCCTACCTGCTGCTTCTCCACAGAGCCAGAGAGGGGAGAGGGGAGCGACGTGCATCCTCCCCAGGACGCCTAGGAGCACCTGCTCCTCCGACACGAGCCAGGGAGGCGACGAGACTCAGAGTTTCCAGACCGTTCCGTGTCAAACCCACGGCCCGGCCCTGCAGCACAGTGCAGGCTTCTTTCAGACTTTCTGTCATGTAGGGCGATCTCTCTCTCTCTCTCTTTCTCAAATGTGTGCAGACATCCAAACACATCTCAAATTTTTTTAAAAAAGAAACAATACAACTAATAAGACAAGAAGCCCAGGACACAGCCAGGTGGTGAGATAAAACTGTAAACAGAGCCGCTTTGTCGGAAACAGAACATGCGAAGGCGGCGGTGGCCTCCAAGCAGAGGACCTCGCAGGACTCGGAATCCAGGAGATCAGGAGACTGTACATACCCTGGAGCATGTGGGGGCATGAAGAGGTATGAGGGGGCACGTGGGGCATGTGGGGCATGTGGGGCATGCGGGGGCATGTGGGGCATGTGGGGCATGTGGGGCATGTGGGGCATGTGGGGCATGTGGGGCATGTGGGGCATGTGGGTGCATGTGAGGACAGGTGGGGGCACGCGGGGCATGCGGGGCATGCGGGGCATGCGGGGCATGCGGGGCATGCGGGGCATGCGGGGCATGTGGGGGCACGTGGGGCACGTGGGGCATATGGGGCATGCAGGGCTCTCCCAGGCACCTGGAGGAGGTGGGCTTGGACGTTAGCATCCACCTGCTCTCCCCAAGGCGTCAGGAACGGGGCCCCCAGTACTGGAGTCTGTCCTGGGATCTTGTTTGGAGGTGGGACCTCCGGGAGCTGATTAGGTTTCTGTAGGTGCAGAGAGGCCCCATGTGCGGCACTAGGACTTTGGAAAGAGCCTGAACCCGGCTTCCCGTGTTACAAGGGGAGCCCGACACCGACGGATTCTGGCTTCTCCACCCTGAGCTCCCCAGAGCTAGACCTGAGCTCAGAGCTGGGAGCCCAGCAAACTCTTCTGCATGAGCGTGTGGTGCTCAGCCGCGGTGACAGGAGCAGGGCGCACGGGGGGCAGCGCTCTGTGCCCCCCACAGAGGAAGCCGCGGTGACAGGAACAGGGAGCATGGGGGGGGCAGCGCTCTGTGCCCCCCACAGAGGAAGCCGCGGTGACAGGAGCAGGGAGCACGGGGGGGGGGCAGCGCTCTGTGCCCCCCACAGGAAGCCGCGGTGACAGGAGCAGGGCGCACTGGGCACCTTGTTCTTGATTCCTCACTGGGAATCCACTCTCATGGTGGCTTCCAGATTCTTCTTTTCTCTGATAAGTTTACCAATTAACATTTCCTCCCAAGTGAACCACGTCACCGACATGGTTTTTGTGTGTAAACAACAGCAACACCCCACCTTTGCCTGTGGACACCAAGACTCTCCCTTCTTTCTGCTGACTTGTTGCTTTTAATTAGAATTGACGGGGCGCCTCTCTTGGGTCGGTCTTTCCAGAGAATGGAGTCTCAGGCCTAATTATCCCTCGGCCTTCCCTCCCGGCCGGGACGGCGCTGCTTCCGAGTTAATTAAGGCTCTTCCAGCTTTCTGCGGGTCGGGAGTTAGTCTTCTAATTTCTAACATTGAAGGCTCGCATTACATTTGACTATTTCACTTCAGACAGGAATCATTATAAAAGCAATGAAAGCTAACCAGAGAAAGTTTTGGTGTTGTCTTCAAAATTATCAGAATTATTTTCTTAATTGTACTTAAGTTCTGATTTCCACCTTTAGCCAGGGTTGAGTTTCTCTCTTCAGCCAAAGCTTTTTTTTTTGGTCACAGGGGTTGGGTTTTGTGGGCGTTCTGCTTCTGCTCTCATTGTGACATCACCACGATTGTTCTCTTTGAAAGCGTGGTAAACTGGGGTTCCTTTGTATGTGACATGTACTATAATACTTAATTTTCAAAATCCTTTCCATGAAATTAAAATAAATTTTTCTTCTGATGTCACTGTTCAGAACCATTAGGATTTCATTCGTGTGTATCAGGTACAGAAATGTGCAGGCCAGAAGTACCGCGATAGTGTTTCTACGTAGTTGTCTTGTTTTTGCCTCACTGTGTTAGAACGAGATGGCATAGGACACGGTGATGCTGGGCATGGTGACGTGTGAGGACCGGAGGCTGCAGGAACCCAGTGCTGCAGGGAGACAACGGCGCAGCAACACGATGGGATGGAAAGACAGTGGCGTAGGGACCACGATGCAGCCACACAATGTGGCAGGACACAACGTCCTGGAAACACAGTGGTCCAGCAACACGGCGCAGGAACACGGCAGCGTGGGAGTGTGGTCCTGCGAGAAGATGAAGCTGTGGAAACAGCCACGTGGGAGCACGCTCGTGCCAGCACCTGGTGGCATCTCCTATTCCCCTTTGGTTTTCGGGCCATTCTGTCTGACGTGGTTCTCATTTGTGCACTTACCTGTAATCTATTTTCCTGTATTTTTTGTAGGCTCATGTCTTATAATATAGATTTTCTTGTCCTGGTCTCCACAAAATTTCTTGCTAAGAAATCCTTTCAAATTTTAAGATGATATTTTAAGTTAAACGAATAACAAGCTTTTATTCATGCACATGCAGGAATGGGTTTTATGAAGAGCTTAAAAGACTAGTCACATTAGTCCCTGTCACGTCGATAGAAGCCTCTGAGCTCCTCAGTGCCCACCAGCCCTGCAGGTTGGCGGGGTCTAGGGTTACATCACCACACCCCACATCTTCATAGCCTCTCTCAAAAAGCACGTCCTTCTACAATACGTGTCTTTATTTCGCCAATTGCTATTCTCCAGTGAAATAGTCCTGGATTTAATTCCTTGACCCGAGCCGTGTGTTCGATGTGCACTTTGTGAGATTTATTCATCTCAAAGCATTCCATTGTATGGATAACTATATTTATATATTCTGTGGTTGAGAGACGTCTATTTCCATCTCTTTCCATTAAAAGCAGTGCTGAGCCAAGATGTAACAACAGGTCCCAGATTCACCCTCCTGCCTGAAATACAAACACACAAACAAGGACGCACAGGCTAAATGCAACCTAAGACGTCAGGAATCAGAACATGAAAGACAAATATTCCCAAGAGAAAAGGAGCCCACTAGATTCTGGGGACTCCCGTGCTGCTTGCCCGGCAACGACCCGCAGGGCTTTGGTGCCATGGGCAAGTGACCAGCGTGGAGAGCTCTGATACCTCAGCATCCACGTGTTTGTGGGGTCCGGTTCTGTTGACATTAGGGGTGGGGCCTGGTGGGAGGAAGGGGCTCCCTGGCGTGTCCCTGAAGCGAGCCTGGTGTCTTGTGTGCCCCTGAAGGGAGCCTGGTCCCTGGGCTCTTCCCCCTTCTCTGCTCCCGGATGCCATGGTGCCTTCTGGGAACACACCGGCTGTCCTGGTGGGGCACCTCTGCAAGGGCGAGCCGGAGCCATCCTTTTCCTCCGCGTTCTTTCGGCCTCCTGCCGCTGAGACTCAGGCCTGGCCAGTGCATTGCCTGGGGTGTGAGGGTTGGGGGCGGTGGGTTGGATGGTGGCATGGTTTGGGGTGAGTCTCCCCACAGGCTCCTGGGCATCCTGATCTCCTAATGTTTGGGAAGGTCTTGGCGTCCTTGGGGGGCGGAGCCTTGCTGGAGGAAAAAACGTCACAGGGGTGGGTCTGGAGTGGGCGAGCCCCGCCCTGCTTCTGGAGCAGTCTGCTTTTACAGTCTGCTGCTTTGGGTCCTCGTGACGGACTTGACCAGAGCCTCCTCCAGCTGCCGCCACCTGTCATAATGGACTACCCACCCCCCCCAGAACCGCAAGCCAAATGGACCGCCTTTCTCTTCCTTGAGTTGCTCGCGCCTGAGGGTTAGCTCACGGCGGCGGCATGAATCAGAGAGAACCTGGTTGGCAGTGTCCTACTGTGAAGATGAGCCCTTGCTGCGAGCAGGACAGAGTACCTCGAACTCACAGAAGAGGCGAGAGCTGTGAGGAGAGAGATCCCGGGGTCACAGAGTCTAAGTCTAACTGGTCGGCATGCGCCTGAGACCACCGAGCCCAGAGGATCACAGACGCCGGGCGCTCGCTCGCCCAGGGTGCAAACACCCAGGACAGACGCTCGGCGCTCGCTCGGGGTGCAAATGGTGCCATTCCCAAGAGCAGAAGGGAAGTTCATGTTCATGGGCCCTGGCTGGAGCCTGGGACTCAATTCAGCGGTAGGGCCTCAAGCCCCAGGCTACACCACATTGGTGCTGCCCAAAATCTCAACACAAACCCCAAGCTTGACTCTTTCAGTATAACAAACAGTTCCGTCCCAGACCACAGCTTAAACATGTAGGATTGCAAACAACATCCACCGCCCAACCAGATAAAATTCACGGCATCTGAAATCCAAACCCAGGTATTCAAAAATATGAAAAGTAGGACATGTAGCACGTGTCTGGGAGGGAGGAGTGAGGTCAACCGATAACCCAAACAACTTCAAAAGGGTCGGAGCTACAGGGCCAGCGTGGCCTAGCTTCCAGGCCCACTATGGCCGCAGTATCGCGGCGACGCGGCACTCACGCCGGCCCACGCCAGTGATTATGGGGTGGATGAGAAGCGAAAGCCCTGAGGAAGTAAGATTTGACCCCATGGAGATGATCACTGTCCAGGACAGAAGGCAGGAGCTCAGTCGTGCCTGGTGCCAGGTGTGAGCATCTGTCCAGCCAGGATCACAGCAGGAGGAAGCCCCAGATGCAGGCCAGACGCAGGACGTGCTCACGCGCGGCTTGGACACGCCCTTCTTGTTTAGAAATTTGTATAAATGAAAATCATGGTGTTAGTCACTTTTTAAATTACAATGATGAAATAGGAGGGAGAAAAAGTCACCCAAAGATGTTTTTATGTTGACCCTTCACAGTCTGCAGACGGCCTCACAGCTCCTCCGGGTCTCATGATTTCTCCACAGTCTGACGGCCTCTCCAAAGTCTGACAGCCTCTTCCCCTCTGAGGTCTGATGGCCTCTCTACAGTCTGACGGCCTCTCTGTGGTCTCATGACCTCTCCACGGTCGCTTGGGTTTCACTCCATGGCCATCTGATGTCCTCGTTAGGAGCCTGGACATCGTGGCTGATGAAGTTCTGAGCAAGCTCCTTCCTCCTGGTGGGCGGGAACCAGGCATGTCTGTGCTGTTGAGCTTTCTCTGCTCTTCCTTTATCCGTCCACCTTCCTGCTCTTCAGGATATGCTGCCCACGAGAGTCTTCGCCTTTCAGTTAACCCTGTCTGGAAACCCTCACAGACCCCCAGATGCAGTTAACAGGCTTCTCCGCCGGTCCCGTCGACAAGATCCGCCATCAACCATACCTTCCACCCTCGCACGCGACGGTCATCTTCATGGCGAAGCACTGGAGTTGTCCCAGGCGATACGGCTCTGGGCGCGTCTTTGAGGGAGACGGCCCTGAGCAGCGGCTGAGCAGGGGAGACCCACCTGAATGAGTTGCCCCCAGACCCCAGGCTGTCGACCACACCCACGGGGAGAAGGAGTCAGACAGGAGCCGACAGGCTCCTTCCTGATCTCCACGTGCGAGTGAGCGTGTGCAGCTGCAGCTCCCGGCGCTGCGCGGCCCCAGCAGGACTGGCTGAACCCCCCGAGCTGCCGCACAGGACAGGCGCCCCCTCCAAGATCCCCCCAGATGCCTCTTGTGTATTTGGCCGCAGCAACAAGACTGTGGTTGCTGAGTTCTCTAGCATTTTTCTGTCTCTGCTGAGATGCCCCAAAGCTCTCTTAATCTCATTTCTTCCATTTATAGCAAATTTCATAGGTTCCTTTCAAATACAACAACAGCTTCGCCTTCTTGGGGGACGCCAGTTTGGTCGTGACATGCTTCCTTCTTTTATTTAGTGCGTTAGTTCAGCTGAGCGCTTAATTTATGGGTTCTTCCCCAGTAGGACAAGCCTGTGATCATCCCTCTCGTTCAGGCTGGACTGCACCGCGTGAGCCACCTGAGGTGCTCCTTCTGCTGTCTGAGCGAGCACTGTGTAAGCTGGCTGTGCGACAGCACTTGGCCTGGTGAGTGTGTGAAAGGGACACACAGACATGGGCGTGCACGGACCAGTGCGACACCCACACTCGCATCTCCCCCGGGCCTCGGGAGCCGGTTTAGCAGGGAACGACACTTTCTCTTCAGCCATGAAGACCAGAGTCTGGATTTGCACCCGCATGGTAAGCGGGGAACCCCTGCGCACCCCTGTAACCCAGCTCTGGGGCTTGGCTGGCTGCCAGCCTGGAGGAGACAGCCCCGCATCCTGCCTCGGAGGACCGGGCGCCTTTGCGCATGTGCACAGGTGCGCCCACGCGTGTGCATGCATGCACACAGCAAATCTTTAAATATCATACTGGTGCAGCTGTGCATTCGCCTGTAACTTGATGTATGTGTCAAGAATAGACCGCCTGTGAATATACACATGGACATACTAATATCACAGATGATATACGAATGTTGTCTTAATTTCATATTCTGGTGTTGTAGTAAATACAAAGCAGAGGAGAGGCCAGGCCACAGCTGCTCTCCAGGGTCCTTCCCCGCTGAGCCTGGGGGGGGTGTAGGGGCTGCTGCCAGCAGCGTCCTCACTGCTGCACACTAGGGAGAGGAGAGAGAGAAAACGCTCTGTGCTCCGTGAGGCTGGGGGGGGGGGGCGTTCCTGGCTGAGAGAAAATTAGTCTGTGTGCAGACCAGGGGGCGCCACTTCAGAGGGTCCTTGGTGTGGGATCAAGAGATTAGAACATGAGAAAGGGTGTGGGGAGCATAGGTGTGGGGGGCAGGGGTTTGCGGGAGAAGGGGGTGTGGGGGGCAGAGGTGTGGGGCAGAGGTGTGGGGGACAAGGGCATGGGGGACAGGGGCGTGGGGGGCAGATTGTGGGGGCAGAGGTGTGGGGGGCAGGGGTGTGGGGGATAAGGGTGTGGGGGGCAGAGGTGTGGGGCAGAGGTGTGGGGGGCAGGGGTGTGGGGGGCAGAGTGTGGGGGGCAGGGGCGTGGGGGGCTCCTGACACAGCCTTCCTCTGGGCCCTGCCCAAGCGCGAAGCACGTGCTAGAAGCTCGTGCCCGTAAGAGGGCCGCCGCGGCTGTCAGGACGGAGCAGCTGTCTGGACACACAGCGGACAGGCCCGTCTGAAGGACAAGGCGTGAGGACCCGAGTGATCTCAGGGAGACGGCAGGTGAGGGAGATGGGAAGTGAGGAGGAGGATGGCGCTGTGGAGAATCACAGCCGAGCCGTCGTTGGACTGTGTGACGCTCACGTTCTATGGCTCTGTCTTTAGCCCGCACTGAGCTGTGCGGCTGCGCTGGACACGGAGCCCTTCAGGCCTTGCTTAGGAACAACGATTCTTAAAGGGAGGGTGATGTGCGAGTGCCACGGTCCGTCCTGCATGTGGTGAATAAAGTGCCCGTGGTAGATACAGCGTCACCGTGACCGCTGCAGGCTGAGCTTGGGGCATAACTGTGAGGAGCTGATCGTTAGGGCAAGCTCTGAGCAAGCCTGCAGGGAGGGCAAGCTCTGAGCAAGCCTGCAGGAGGGGCAAGCTCTGAGCAAGCCTGCAGGAGGGGCAAGCTCTGAGCAAGCCTGCAGGAGGGGCTCTAAGCAAGCCTGCAGGAGGGGCTCTGAGCAAGCCTGCAGGAGGTCGCCTCTGGGGGAAGACCCGCCCACAGGGGTGGTGCTCTCCAGCAGGGGATCAGATGGAAAGGGAGTGCCAGGGGCAGAGATGTGCCCTCGCTTGTGGCCTGGGTCGACTTGTGCCCTGGGTCGACGTGCTGTGTGGCGCTGGTCTGCTGCTGCCTCTGACCTTGCTTCGCTGCTGCAGCTGCTGCTGACCGTGGAGCCTGGTCTCTTCTACCATCCAGCATGGCTGACGTCTAGGAAGCCTCTGGCCTCCAAGGGCTCCAGCAACCGGCTGGGACTGCTTCCAGGCATTTCGGGGGGCTCCTCCACTCTCAGCACCAGAATGGAGTTGCCGAGATATGCAGCTCAAGACCCTCAAGCCTCAAGCTGCAGACAGCTATTTTTAGAACTCCTGAGAATTCCTCTTGTAAACTAATCTAATGAAGCCCTTCACACACACACACACACACACACACACACACACACACGCATCTCTATTCTATCAGTTCTGTCCCTCTAGACAACCCAGACTAATACAGCGCCACAACCCCATCGGTCCCAGGACCTTGGAGCAGTGCGGGAGGACAAGCTGTGGGGAGCAGCAGACCTGGGGATGGGCTGCCCTCAGAACTCGGGGAGCCCTGGTCTCCCTGATCTTGGCAGAGTCTCTGCAGCCCCGAAGCTCCTGGCAGGGACGGGGAGTCGCAGCCTGGCTGCTTGGTGTCCTAGTTTCTTGTTCCGTTGCTGTGACAAAATACCTGACGGGAAGTAACCTGGGAGAAAAGGTTTGGGTGGTTCCTGATTCTGGGTCACGGTTCATCACGGCACTAGTCACAGGCAGGTACCTGAAGCAGCTGGTCGCCCCCGGCCCGAGCAGAGCAGAGAGCAGTGAAGGGACGCGTGACACCCGAGCGAGCGTCCCCAGCGAGCGTCCCCAGCGAGCGTCCCCAGCGAGCGTCAGCAGCGTCCCCAGCGAGCGTCCCCAGCGAGCGTCCCCAGCGAGCGTCCCCAGCGAGCGTCCCCAGCGAGCGTCCCCAGCGAGCGTCAGCAGCGTCCCCAGCGAGCGTCAGCAGCGAGCGTCCCCAGCGAGCGTCAGCGTCCCCAGCGAGCGTCCCCAGCGAGCGTCAGCAGCGTCCCCAGCGAGCGTCCCCAGCGAGCGTCCCCAGCGAGCGTCCCCAGCGAGCGTCCCCAGCGAGCGTCCCAGCGAGCGTCAGCAGCGTCCCCAGCGAGCGTCCCCAGCGAGCGTCCCCAGCGAGCGTCCCCAGCGAGCGTCAGCAGCGTCCCCAGCGAGCGTCCCAGCGAGCGTCCCCAGCGAGCGTCCCCAGCGAGCGTCCCCAGCGAGCGTCCCCAGCGAGCGTCCCCAGCGAGCGTCCCCAGCGAGCGTCAGCGTCCCCAGCGAGCGTCCCCAGCGAGCGTCCCCAGCGAGCGTCCCCAGCGAGCGTCCCCAGCGAGCGTCCCCAGCGAGCGTCCCCAGCGAGCGTCAGCGTCCCCAGCGAGCGTCCCCAGCGAGCGTCCCCAGCGAGCGTCCCCAGCGAGCGTCCCCAGCGAGCGTCCCCAGCGAGCGTCCCCAGCGAGCGTCAGCGTCCCCAGCGAGCGTCCCCAGCGAGCGTCCCCAGCGAGCGTCCCCAGCGAGCGTCCCCAGCGAGCGTCCCCAGCGAGCGTCCCCAGCGAGCGTCAGCGCACGGCTCACGAGATCCCCTCCCAGTGCTGACAAGCGACTCTGTACCAGCCGCCCCTACCACGCTGGTCAGTGCCCACCTGCCTGTCACCCCGGGGCGGGAACTAGAGGCCTCGCCCGCTGTAGCTAGCGTGCGCGGCGCATCCACCCCGCCACCTCCTCGCGCCTGTTCCTTCCCGTGGACGCAGTGCAGGCGCTTGCCCACGTGCCCCCACTCCCACGTGTGTCTTACCTGCCGCTCTCGCCCACGTGGCCCCGTGTGGGATGGGCATTCTCTCCTCCAGGGCTGTGAGGGATGAACTGTCCTCTCAAAGCAGCTCCTGTCCGTTGGCCGCATGACTCTTTCAAGCACTCGCCGCAACGCACTGGCATCGGCTCCGCTGTGCTGGGGAAGGGAAGGGCTCGGTCAAGCTTTGCCCAGTGTGGACGCTGCGTGCCTGAGACTGTTCCCGTGGGCCTGGCCCCTGCAGACTGTCCCAGAGAGAGCAGACGGGTCCTGTCCCACAGGGGACAAGGCCATCGTCTGTCTCATTTCCGCTGTGCGGGTGGGCTCCCCCCCCCCCCCCCCCCCCCCCCCCCCCCGCTACTCTCCAGGTCACTCCCACCCTTCTGGGCCCTTCTGAGACGCTCATCCTCACCGGTGATTATTTTTGTTGTTTTCTACTTTGAGCTGGCCGCCATCCCGTAGCCACCTGCTCTCGCCAGTCTTGCTGTTAATTGAATTGAGATATAACTAATATCTGCATGAAGCTCTGTAATTAGAGTGGACGTGGACGCAGAGCCAGGTGGAAGCGCTGCGGGCCGGGCTCCTCCGCCCACCTGTCTTCCTCGTCCTCGCTGCTCGGGCCAGTGCAGGTCTGCAGCAGCCCGAGCTCCAGGCTCTGCGCCTGCTCCCCAGCCGGTGCAGTGGGCACGAGTGTCACGCCTGCAGGGTGCAGGAGGCAGAAGGGGGGGCCACTTGCCTTCACGCGTGTGCATTCCAATATCTGCTTCTGAGGACGGCGTGAGCATGTGGCCCTACTTCCTGTCTGTGCCCCCCATCTGCCCCTCCACCTGGAGAAGAGGCTGGGAGCTGGGAGCTTTTTGGATACAAAGCATTAGTGAGGATTCCCTTTCCTCGAGGAGGGGGGACCCAGTGTGTAGCAGAACCCCCGCGTGGGGGGCAGCACCATCTGCACTCGGGACTGGATCCTCAGTTCTAGGTACCATCCACACATGGCCCAAGAAGGGCGGTGGCCCCAGCTCTATGGACCATCTGCACTCGTCACACGGAGATCTACAGTGGCCAGCTGAGGCCTTTGCCTGTCAATCATGGACGTCAGATGTCCTCTGCCCACTGTCCGGCCTGCGCCTGCCCAGCCTTCCCAATCTCTTGGCTTCTCCACGTCCCTGCTAATTCCCCATGGAGACCTGCTTACTCAGTGCATCTGTTGCGTAATCCAAGCCTCCAACACAGCGCGAGCTCTCTGACCCACCGCCAAAGTCTATGTGGGCCAGATCAACCATCTGATACTGTCACCCTCGTCCTGGGATGGCACGCGGCCAACCAGGCAGTAGCCGCCTGCCCTCTGGATTCTGTGCCACCCATAGAATTCCTGGTGAACGAAGGGTCTCTAAAAGTTTATTCGACACTTTTATACATAAATACAACAGATCTGCATGTTTTCACCCTTGCTACCCTTTCTGTCCCCTCCTGTCCCACTTCACACACCTTCCTCTCCGGCCTGCCGGCTCCTGGCACGTGTGTTTTCACGTGCAGCACCCTGGCTTTCATCGTGGACATCTGTGCTGGCATTTGCTGCTTGGGTACCGATGGCCCCTCGGGGGTGAATCATTGAATGGGGGTGTGTTCCTGCTCCCCTCAATATTTGGCATTGGACCTCAGTAGTCTCTCAGGGTGGTGTGGAATTTTGAGATCTTCCCTGGTCCCTGGCGAATGTGGATCTCGTGGACGTGGACACAGCTGCAGTGAGTTCCTGGTGTCACAGCCCTGTGATGCCCAGAGGATCCTGGCAACGCGTCCCCTCGGTCTCTTACGCTCTTACAGCCCCCTCTTCCGCAAGGGTCCCTGGGTTTCGGGATGGGGCGATTGTGATGTGCTGTTTAGGGCTGAGGTCGCCACATTCTCTTGTTCTCTGCACTTTGCCCAGTTGTGTGAGCCAAAGGTCTTATCCTGGCTTCTGTGCCGTGGGAGCGTGGCGTGTGCTCGTCCTGGTTTCTGTGCCGTGGGAGTGTGGCGCATGCTCGTCCTGGCTTCTGTGCCGTGGGAGCGTGGCGCGGGCTCGTCCTGGCTCCTGTGCCGTGGGAGCGTGGCGCGTGCTCGTCCTGGCTCCTGTGCCGTGGGAGCGTGGCGCGGGCTCGTCCTGGCTCCTGTGCCGTGGGAGCGTGGCGCGTGCTCGTCCTGGCTCCTGTGCCGTGGGAGCGTGGCGCGTGCTCGTCCTGGTTTCTCGTGTCTCAGCAACTCCTTTCTGCCCCAGACAGCGGCTCTGTCGTCTCTGGCTCCCAGGGCCCAGCACCGGCAGGGCCTGTGGTCTCCGTGCTGTGAGGTCGCTAGACGAACAGGAGTGTGACCTCAGCCTTTAGAACAAGCCGCATTCTCAGGAGTCGTTTAGTAATGTTTAGTAATCAGAGGCAAAACAGTCGTAACGAAAGCCTGCAGGTCTATTGGTGGAGCCCTAGTGATGTCTGCCCAGGGTCCAGGGCGAGGCTGGGCCCGTGGAGGGAAGCAGCTGCTCCTGCCTTCTGCAGGTCACGAGTTATAACATAATGTGCACAGTGTCAAACACAGACTCGAGATCGCCCTGCTGGGTCTGGACCTAGGATGCAAAATCTGCAATTTGTAACTGTCTGCGTTGCCAAGGTCACGGGGATTTCCCGGCCACCAGATGTGGCGCCTGAAGGGCCGGGGTCACGAGGGGGGGTTGTTTCCATTTCTCCCCATCAGGCAGGAGCCCTCCTGCTGATTATAAATAACTATGTAATTTCTGATGTGACATCTCATTTCCCAGACAGAAGCAGAGTGCTCCCTCCTGCTCCCCTGCCTGTCCTGCAGCCGGCTGAGAAAATACCCGCAAGTCACTCCTCATACTTAACCCACACCTTCCTCCAGGGGGCCGCGCCCGCCAGCTGGCCAGGACCCAGTGCCCAGGCAGCTCAGCCGGGCAGAGTGCTGGCCTGCACTGCGCCATCCAACTCTCCAGAGTCGAAGTTTGTAATAACATTTTCCAAAGACCTGAGCGTCTTTTTATGAATGTATGGAGAAAATACGGCACGGGCTTAATATTGCATTATGAGGCTCTGACTGCGGATTTAAAAAATATGTTTTATGCGTGAATATATAAAGTAGCATATGTTACAGTAAAGCCTGCGTGGGAAACGTATTATAATAAAAGCTGCAGCACGAACCCCTGGTGGAGAATCCAAAGGAGAGGAGAGGATAGAAGGGGAGGGGAAGAGAGGGAAGAGGAGGAGAGCACAGAGAGGGGAAAGAAGGGAAGGGGAAGAGAGGACAAGAGGAAGAGTTGAGGGAACGGGATGGGAGAGGAGAGGACAGGAGGGGAAGGGTGGGATGGGAGGGGAGAGGAGAGGAGAGGAGGGGAGGGGCAGGAGGGGAGGAGTATGAGGGGAGGGACAGGAGGGGAGGGGCAGGAGGGGAGGGGAGGAGTGTGAGGGGAGGGGCACAAGGGGAGGGGCACAAGGGGAGGGGCAAGAGGGGAGGAGTATGAGGGGAGGAGAGAGGGGAGGGGCAGGAGGGGAGGGGATGAATGTAAGGGGAGGGGCAGGAGGGGAGGGGAGGAGTGTGAGGGGAGGGACAGGAGGGGAGGAGTGTGAGGGGAGGGGAGGGGGGCACAAGGGGAGGGGCAAGAGGGGAGGGGAGGAGTGTGAGGGGAGGGGCAGGAGGGGAAGGGAGGAGTGTGAAGGGAGGGGCAGGAGGGGAGGGAAGGAGAGAGGGGAGGGGCAGGAGGGGAGGGAAGGAGAGAGGGGAGGGGCAGGAGGGGAGGGGAGGAGAGAGGGGAGGGGCAGGAGGGGAGGGGAGGAGAGAGGGGAGGGGCAGGAGGGGAGGGGAGGAGAGAGGGGAGGGCAGGAGGGGAGGGGAGGAGAGAGGGGAGGGGCAGGAGGGGAGGGGAGGAGAGAGGGGAGGGGCAGGAGGGGAGGGGAGGAGAGAGGGGAGGGCAGGAGGGGAGGGGAGGAGAGAGGGGAGGGGCAGGAGGGGGAGGGAGGAGAGAGGGGAGGGGCAGGAGGGGAGGGGAGGAGAGAGGGGAGGGCAGGAGGGGAGGGGAGGAGAGAGGCGCAGGAGGGGAGGGGAGGAGAGAGGGGAGGGGCAGGAGGGGAGGGGAGGAGAGAGGGGAGGGCAGGAGGGGAGGGGAGGAGAGAGGGGAGGGGCAGGAGGGGAGGGGAGGAGAGAGGGGAGGGGCAGGAGGGGAGGGGAGGAGAGAGGGGAGGGCAGGAGGGGAGGGGAGGAGAGAGGCGCAGGAGGGGAGGGGAGGAGAGAGGGGAGGGGCAGGAGGGGAGGGGAGGAGAGAGGGGAGGGCAGGAGGGGAGGGGAGGAGAGAGCCTCTCGCTCTCCTTTGCCAAACAGGACACTTGCTCAGGAAGTGCGCAGAGCTGACCGGATCAAGTGGGCTCCGACCCCAGATCACAGCTCCTCCGCTGATGGGGTTCCTAACTGGTGGACCACTGGGAAGATGGAGGAGTGGGGGGATAGTTGGAGAAAGTGGGTCACTGGACACGTGCCTTTGAGCGGTATGTTGGGATTTTTTGCTCATTTGCTCTCTCTTCCTCTCTCTCTCTTTTCTCTCTCTGTTCCTCTCTCTCTTCTTTCTCTCTCTCTCTTCCTCTCTCTTCTCTCATACTCTCACACTCTTTCTTGCTCTCTCTTCCTCTCTCTTCTTTCTCTCTTCCTCTCTTCTTTCTCTGTTCCTCTCCTTTCTCTCTCTTCTCTCTTCTTCTCTCACACTCTCTTTCTTGCTCTCTCTTCTTTCTCTCTTCCTCTCTTCTTTCTCTCTTCCTCTCCTTTCTTTCTCTCTCTCTTCTTCTCTCTCTCTTCCTTCTCACACTCTCACACTCTCTTTCTTGCTCTCTTCCTCTCTCTTCTTTCTCTCTCTTTCTCTTTTCTTTCTCTCTTCCTCTCCTTTCTCCCTCTCTTCTTCTCTCACACTCTCACACTTTCTTGCTCTCTCTCACGCTCCTTGCACGAGGCAAGCAGTCGCCTGCCACATGTTCTCACCACGGCGAGTCAGGAGCAGCGGAGCTCGACTCCCCCACAGCTGAGCAGTTCCGCACCCATGGCCAGCAGTACCGCAGCTTCACCTCGAAGGCTGGACGTGAATCTGAACCCTGTGTCACCCTGTGCCCTGGGGTGCTTTTAAAAGGCGAACTGAGGGGCTGGAGAGGTGGCTCAGGGGTTAAGCCTCTGCCTTGCAGGCAGAAGTTCCTGAGTTCGGATCCTACACCCATGTATAGACACCAGGCAGAAGCTGGGGGGGGGGCTGCGTTTCTGGTCCTGGTAGGGCAGAGCCTGTGAATCCCGGGGCAGAGTAAACAAGGAGGTGGAGGCGTCCATGGTGGTTCCCGAATTCGCCCGTGGTTCTACACACACACACACATACACACACACACAGACACGCACACATGCATACACACACGCGCACACACATACATGCACAAATGAATAAATAATAAATAAAAAAAATTTTTTAAAATAAAAAAAATGTTAAAAAAAAAAGGTGAACTGAGCTTGAGGCTCAGGATCCAGTGCTGGGGTCACTGGCTGTGCACCCGACATGTGGCGGAGGCCGGAGCTTGTGCCCACAGATCAGGCAGATGGGGCTCCTGGGGGCAGCAGCTGCTTGTGGGCGCCTCACACCTCGGGGCTCCCCTCTCCCTACCACAGCCCACACCCTGCACGGAGACCAGTAAACGATTCTCAGAGCACGGTACTGAATGTACGGTAAAGAGTGCCGGGGGAACTGCAGAGAAGAGTGTGGGGTGTGCAGGCCTTTGGAGGGGCAGCAGAGGTCAAGGCCTGGAGCTCACGGACGGCGGGGGAGGCTGCAGAGACAGGCCTGATCTGCCACGGAGAGGGCGTGGCACGGAGGCAGAAGCTGGAAAGAGCCATCGTGTCACTGCAGCCATCTTGTGGCCCAGAGAGCCACAGCTAGAAGAAGCAGGCCGGCCCCCAAACCTGGAGACCCGCTCCCTGCGGTCTGCCTTCTCCAGCAAAGCTCCAGCGCCAGGTGCCACCGCCGCCCCCGACATTAGCACCCGCTGAGCGCTCAAGCGCATGAGCCCTCGGGGGACGCTCCACACTCGGACGTGACGCCAGCTCGAGTAGATTCACCACCTTACAGAAATGGCTCCGTGGGCGAAGGCACTGGCCGGACGAGCCTGGGGACCCACGTTGGCTTCTAGAGCCCACCAGAGTGGAAGGAGGGAACGGACCCCATAGAGCTGTCCTCCCGCCTCCGAGGGCACGCCCGCACACGTGGCAGATTAAAAAAGACTTACCAGACAAAGCACCACTCGGCACAACAAAGAACAGCATCACTGCGGGTAGAAGCGTGGGAGCCCCAGCCGACCCCCACTTCCTTCTCCTGAGGACAAGCCCAGTGTTGAGATGGTGTGAGCTCAGACAGATCAGCATGAATTCAAAGGACGGGGAAGGGGGGCCCCGGAGTGAGGAGCCCCCACATCGGCGAGGGTGTCTCTCTGATGCTCCTGAGCCCAAGGCCAGGGAACCTGCCTGGCGGGACCCCTGGCTCAGCGCTCATGAAGGAGTGTACGTCACGGCTGCTTCCTGCCAGCCAGACCCCCAATCAGACAGGCAAGCCCCGCCCGCTCTCGGGGCCCTAAGCAGAGACACAAGGGCCTAGGCGTGGAGATGAGCCGGCATTTGTTGCCACACCTCAGATCAGCCGGGGCCCTGACAAGGCCACTTCTAGCCACTTGTCCTCAATACACCAGTTCAAGAGTGGGACTAAAGTGAAATGAGGGAAAGGAGATTCATTCAGTGTGACCTCACTGGGGACAGGAACACAGCCAGCCAGTGACCCTCCAAGTCCATCTGTGAGGTCCAAACACGAGGCAAGGTGCAAACAGAAGCGCGTACGCACACTGAGCAGCCCTGGCCCAGGATCCCCTGGCTCCAGTATGTCTGCCAGGATGGTCGCAGGCCTTGTCAGTGCCTTGTGATGTCCCTTCTGCTCTGGCTGGCAGCAGGCTGTTTCCTGCTTCGAGCAGGACATTCCAGCTCCCTGGGTGCCTTGCTTCAACCATTCTTCTATGCACAGGGAGGCGCACAGGCTTCTCTGGGATACTTCCTTCCCTGCCAGCCAGACCCCTCCCCCAAATAGACAGACACACTTCCACACAGAAGGGCCTGTCCTAGGTCTGAGCTGAACACTTAGCTAAGCTAAGCCTGAACATGAGATGCAAAGGATGACCCCGCGGGACAACTGTAGTCAGGATCGAAGCTCCCCGACCCTCACTGTCCAACCAGGTGACCCCGCGCCATCTGTCACCAAGCTCCCTGAACGTCACTACCAACCAGGAGCGTTCTGTGCGTCTGTCCCTAAGCAAGGATGACCAGGCCAACAAGCAAACTAGAGAGGTTCATTGGTAAAGAGCTTTCTAGAAACCCTGTGACCTCAGGGGTGGAGGCTTGGCCTTCGGTGGGAGAGCGTTGGAACAGGAAGGTGGGTTTAAAGTGGAGAACTGGAGGGGGTGTCCACAGACAGCCTGGTGCAGGGGTCCACGGAGCCCCAGGGAAAAGAGGTTTCTTCCTTTCACAGCTTTTCTGGAGCGTGACAGGAAGTTTTCCACCACGTGAAAGACGTGTGCTTGGCGTGTTGGGAAGAAGCAGAGCACATGTTGCCGGCTGTGGCCATATCCACAGGAGGTGCCAAGAGTGTAGGGAGGGGGACGCCTGACTCTGTGAGAGGCAGTTAGGGTCTAACACAGGCCTGCTACAGGCAGGACACACAGCCAGGAGCAAAACCAGATGGCTGAGAATCACCTTCAAGAACCACAAATCTCACATGTAGTGGAAAGGACACAGAAAGGTCTTGAGAGAGAGAGAGAGAGAGGGAGAGAGAGAGAGAAAGAGAGAGAGAGAGAAAGGGAGGGAGAGTGATTAGTCCGTCAGCAGAACATAGTACCTTTAAACATTTATGCTCCCAACAAGAGGACAGAGCTTCAAAATTCATGAAGCAAGGATTGATGGAAATGCGTGGTCTGACAGAGAAACCTACAACTACAAGGATGTTTCAATAATGCATGGGAGAGGTGGGTGGAGAATCTTAATGCCATTAACTGCCTTGTCTTAACTGGCACGTGCAAGGCCCCACCAGCCAGCCGCAGAATGCACATTCTTTCGAAACCCACCGGGACGTTTGCCAAGGGAGGCCACGTCCAGGCAGTGAGGCAGGGCATATACATTTAAAGGGGCCACATCACACTGCAGAAGAGGGGATGGTAAGAGTGTCAGAAGCCGACGTGGGTAGGGCGCAGCCAGCCAGCCAGTCTCCTGGGCCTGGCAGGGCTGTACATCCACGAATTCACCGCAGCTGTGTGTTTCCAAGGGACCTGCACGGGATTCGTCCTGTTAACATTTCACATCAAAGGGGAAAGATCGGAAGAGGCCCCGCCCCTTCCTGGAGACGGATGAGGGAGAGGAGGTGGATGCTGTTCTCAGCAGTTGACTCCTGATATGCGACTCTCGCTTCAGCAAAGACAACCCGGATGAACCCAGCGGGCCACACGTGGGAAAAGACTCGAAGAGGGGTTGTGAGAAAATGGGACTGGGGATTAAGGAGAGAAAATATCATAAACTCACTGCATTCCTGATGAAGCACTAAAATAATTTTACGAAAAGGAGTCACAGCACAGAAAGCGCAGTGGTGGGACCGCGTCAGACGGGGCGTCGGGACGTCAGAGAGACTGTCCCTGCGTGCGGATGAGCACGTGAACGCGAGGCCGTGCAGGCAGACGCTCGAGGCAGGCAGCGCGACCTGCGCCTCCATCCCCAGGGAAGCTGGAGCGAGAGACCCTCAGAACGAGCGCAGACCCCCCTAGCGCTCAGCGAGGCTCTGCTCAGAGCCGGGTTGGAGCTCAGTCCAGAGAGCTCGTCTGCAACAGCGAAGACTTAAGGCCAATCTCTGACTCAGGAAAAACAAAACAATAACGAAGACCCCCATATGCACTATGAAAATGAACTGAAATGTAAAAAATATGAAAACTTCAAAAATACCCCCAAACCCATGAGTTTCCCTTAACCATTGCTGTGAGAAAGCATCAAAGCCAAGCAACTTAAGGGAGAAAGGGAGATGGATTCAGCTTACGGTCCCAGAGGGGAGAAAGTCTTTCATGGCACAGGCCGCGTGGCTGGAGGCTGCAGCTGGAGGCGGCTAAGTCACTGCAGACATCCTGGAGGCTTGGAGCTGCCAGTCCAGTAGGCCAGTGGGTGACGGCCGAAGGCGGGAGGCTTCTCGGGGAGTCAAAGAAGCGGAGAGCCTCTCTGCAAAGTCTTCTGTTCTGTGGCTCTTTTATCTGGTCTGCTGCTGGGAGGCTCCGTCAGATCTAGGGCTGGTCTTGGTATTGTAGATGTGTTGATCTGGATCATCTCTTCAGGGGGGCTTAGTTAATGCCAGGTGGTCAAGTTGGCACCCAGGATTAACGATCACATCCTCAAAGTAGGAACTGGCTCCAGGAACTGTGGCCAGTCTTCAGTCTGCCGCGTAGCAGGGGTCTCAAGTCACCGGCCTTTGCTTCTCCCTGAAGAAATCTGGAAAAGCCAGTGGAAGGAGGAGAAGACCAAGTGGACCAGGAAAGGCCGCTGGGATAGAGAAGGTTGAGGTTGAAATGAAAACCCTGGTTCTCAACAAGGTCCTGGAAACGAACCAGCTTCTGGCCGCGCTGATGGGGAACCAGGGAAGATGCAGATGATTACAGCGAGCTAGACCGTTGTGCCAGTCAATTCAGCAGCGAGCTAGACCATTGTGCCAGTCAATTCAGCAGTGAGCTAGAACGTTGTGCCAGTCAATTCAGCAGCGAGCTAGACCGTTGTGCCAGTCAATTCAGCAGCGAGCTAGACCGTTGTGCCAGTCAATTCAGCAGCGAGCTAGACCGTTGTGCCAGTCAATTCAGCAGCGAGCTAGAACGTTGTGCCAGTCAATTCAGCAGCGAGCTAGAACGTTGTGCCAGTCAATTCAGCAGCGAGCTAGAACGTTGTGCCAGTCAATTCAGCAATGTGCGTGCTGCAGTGAGCTTCACGTTGCCCACTAATTCACAAATGGCTTGTAGGGCAGCAAGGGGTTTTATTCTTGGCTTACAATAGTCTGCTCACAGTTCCTTGCCCAGCTTGCAGGGGGGGGGGCACACCACCTCCAGGGGCTGAGGGAATTGGCCACACCATATCATAGAATAGCTGAGAGAGGGAGAATCCTCACTTGCAGACCAGCATGTCTGGCCAAGGATGCCGCCTTCCTCAGCCAGCTCCCTCCACCTGGGCTTCCCCATTGGTTAGAAAACCTGCAGGCTTGCTTGGGGCGTAACCACTGATTTTTTACAAATGTGCCCCAAGCTTCTTTAACTGAGACAGCGTGTGAGACTGACTACTCCCCCAGCAAGCAGTACCCAGAGGTCACTGATGCAGACAAAATCCGTACCCCATTTCACCCAAACAAATCTCCCAACAAAGAGAACCCCAGATCCAAACGGATTCACTGGGAAATTATTGCCATCCGCAAACCTGTAAGGGGGAGATAATTCACAGCACTCACACATCCATTTCCAGAGAAATGGAAGAAACAAGTCGCTCCTGCTTCGTCCATGAGGTCAGCCTTGCTCTGTGGACAGAGGCGAATGACAAGCCCAGCACTGTGATAACAACTCTGACCCGTGTCCCTCACGAATGTAGAGGAAAGAATTCCACACAGGAAGCTGGCGGGTGAGTTTTGACAATATGCAGACGGATACGGCATCTCTGATGGTGGATTTAGGCCGGGGCATCGCTGATAGGAACCGAAGGGCGAAGCTATAAGCTCTCTGGGACATGTGGGGGGAGCCAGGATCCGTTCCTGTTAGAAGCCTCAGCCAGGGAGGACAGAAGGGCGTGGGATGCAGCCGGAGGGGAAGGAGGGGCAGGAGGGGCGTGGCAGGCGGTTCCTGTTCTCTCCACCGTGAGAATGTGGCGAGTCTCTAGCGGTCTTCAGCCTCACCCCACCCCCCTGCTTCCCCAGCGACTCCTTAGCAACGGCTGTGGGCCCCAAAGCCTGCAGCCTCGCCCAGGGCTTCCCTCCCCTTTGTTCCCCTCCCCATCACTCCCTGTCTTTGGGCCTCCTTCCTTCTCCCCCATCCTCTTCCCGTCTTCTTTCTGCCCACGCGGCTCTCCTCCTCGCCCCCTGCCCTCTCCTCCCTTCTGTTTCAATGTTCTCCCACCTTAAGGCTGAACTCTGGCCCCCTTGGCCCTCGGCTCTAATGAACTAAGTTCTTAAGACCCTCCCTCGTAATAGTTTCTCTTTGTCGTGGATCTCCATGTGACCCTCCTTCTCTGGGTCACTCTGCCCTATCCTTTCCCCCTTTACACATAACATCTGCTCCGACTGAATGTGGTGCTGGAGGTTTTAGCCAGCGTGACAGGAGAAGAACCAGGTATCAGCCTGCTGGAAGAAAGCAGCGCCTTTATGCGCCGACGGAGCAGTCACACCTTAGAAAACCAGACGGAAGCCACGAGAAAGCTCAGAACCATCATCAAAATGAGTAAGACTGCCTTTCTCACTCACGGGTGCGGAAAGCGAGATCGCCACATGTGCATCTGCCAGGGAGCCGGGTGGGAGGGAATGCCCCTGGGAGCTGACCTGAAACTACTGATGGCTTGTGTGTACCTCACACAGCATCCAGCCCCCCTTTGCCGTCTGCCTGAAAGAAAGGGTATGAGAATCTGTAACTGTTTCATTGACACGGCCCAAGGTGCAAAGAATCCAGATGACCATCAGCAGTGAAAGGTGAGTACAGGAGCGCCCCTAGGAGGACCGTGCAGGGAGCACCCCTCCAGGAGGACCGTGCAGGGAGCACCCCTCCAGGAGGGACCGTGCAGGGAGCACCCTCCAGGAGGACCGTGCAGGGAGCACCCCTCCAGGAGGACCGTGCAGGGAGCACCCCTCCAGGAGGAACGTGCAGGGAGCACCTCTCTAGGAGGCTCATGCAGGGAGCACCCCTCCAGGAGGACCGTGAAGGGAGCACCCCTCCAGGAGGACCGTGAAGGGAGCACCCCTCCAGGAGGACCATGCAGGGAGCACCCCTCTAGGAGGACCATGCAGGGAGCACCCCTCCAGGAGGACCATGCAGGGAGCACCCCTCTAGGAGGCTCATGCAGGGAGCACTCCTCTAGGAGGCTCATGCAGGGAGCACCCCTCCAGGAGGACCGTGCAGGGAGCACTCCTCTAGGAGGCTCATGCAGGGAGCACCCCTCTAGGAGGTCCCTGAAATGGAGCACTGCTCAGAAGGTTTAGAACGAAGATGCATCTGCTCGATAGCAAGCAAATGTCATGATGAGGATGCAGAGTAACACGTGGAGGACAGAGAACTCAGGGTATGATTTCATCCATGCTAAGTTGTAGTAAATAGGAGCTGGCATGCAACCCCAGGAAGCAGACCAGTTGAGAGGGGCCAAGAGTAGCCACGAGGGCCAAGAAGGGGAGGACACAGGCTGCAGGGGAGGATTCAGGTTTGCAAGGAAGGACAGAGGGTTGCAGGGTAGGGTACACGCTGCAGGGGAGGACGCAGGCTGCAGGGAGGACGCAGGCTGCAGGGAGGACGCAGGCTGCAGAGGAGGATGCAAGCTGCAGGGAGGACACAGGCTGCGGGGGAGGACGCGGGCTGCAGGGAGGACGCGGGCTGCAGGGAGGACGCGGGCTGCAGGGAGGATGCGGGCTGCAGGGAGGACGCGGGCTGCAGGGAGGACACGGGCTGCAGGGAGGACGTGAGGACGCGGGCTGCAGGGAGGACGCGGGCTGCAGGGAGGACGCAGGCTGCAGGGAGGACGCGGGCTGCAGGGAGGACGCAGGCTGCAGGGAGGACGCGGGCTGCAGGGAGGACGCGGGCTGCAGGGAGGACGCAGGCTGCAGGGAGGACGCGGGCTGCAGGGCATGGGGGAAAGGCACTGCCGTGTTCTCAAGAAGCAGCGTGGATGTTGATGTGAGGCACACAGCCCAGCGCTTTGCAAAGTGACCCCTCGTGTACTCGCAGGCTACCAAATATTAGCACGGCCTCCAAACAGCGGCCTCAAGGCCTGAGATGCTCAGTGGGTATTTGCTGTGCACGAGGAGCTGAGTCGGAGCCCCAGGAACATGTGAAGACAAGCCAGGCGTGGAGGCGCGTGACCGCAGCTCCGTGCTGGAAGCAGAGACGGGAGCAGCTGCGGGCTCTGCAGCCAGCTTGCTTGGTGCCCAGGCCGGTGACACACTGTCTTAAAAAAGCAAGGTAGTGTGTGATCAAGGAAGACCCTCCCCGAATCTCTGCCTCAGGCCTGCACACTCACACATACGTGCACACCCCTTCTCAAGCATATAAACGTGCACACACATGCCCATCTGCTCATGCACACACACAACAAACATGCACACACACGCACATATACGTAAACAACACACGCACGCACACACACATGCGCACGTGCACACACAGACACACACAGCTTCCCTACTCTTCAGACCTGGCGAGCGCCTGGGGACAGGTCGGTGGAACAGACTCTAGGCTGTGTGAGGCCTTCAATCCCCAGCACTGGAAAAATAAAATGGGATAGAAGACAAATAAATACCATCTTATAATCTATTTTATAGTATGGCTCTGGACAAAATTTAATTTAAAATGACCAACTTTTAAGTTGTTTTCGTCTATTTTTGTCCACAAACAGTCTCCAGCTTATGGCAAACTGGATTACTGCTTTCGGATGCTATGAAGGCGTGAACACGACGCTGTGCTTTGACGTTTGCGTCCTTACGTTTGAGGCTCAGATGAGACACAATCCTTTCTCTAAATAGTGGTCAGGAGCAGTTGGCCGCGGCGTCCGGCCAGCCACACAGCCACAGCATTGCGCTGGGCTGCGTCCTGTGGACACAGGCTCTTGCGACCTCTGACGGGCTGGTGGGACTTAGCCCATGGCAGGTGGTGTGGCAGCTGGTGTATCGGTCCTGCTTCCCTCGAGGGCCAGAATAACCGGACAACTCTGCCTGAGCCGCCTCAGAGCACAGCGGCTGCTGGGCATCGAGGTGCCTCCTCTCAGGCCGCGGCTGAGTTCTCAGCAGCTCTGTCTCTCCCAAGCGGCAGCGCCAATGAGGCACAGGTCAGAAACACACCGCGGCAAGGCGTGGTGTCCTGGCTGCGATCCCAGCGCAGAGCGGGGGCGCGACCATGTTCTAGAACAGCTTAGGCTCTGCTGGGAGCCCTGTGTCCAACAAACCACGTACATGCACACACATGCACATACATACATGACGCACATGCATACACATGCATGCACACACGCATGATACACATGTACTCACACACATGCACACACACACATGCACACACGAACACACACACACGTGTGGTGAAACCAGGCTCCTGCACGTCCTCTGTTTCACATGTGGACCTGGCTTCTGATTGGTTCTTTGGCAGATGCACACTTACATCCAGTGAGTGTGGGAGGGGTCAGAAACTAGGAAGGGCCAGTGAGAGGGAAAATGAATGAAGAAGAGGGAAGGGGGAGGATGGGCGAGGAGCGGGAGCCGCAGAAGGTACTGAGGAGCTGCCGCGGTGGGGAGCAGCCGAAGAAGCGTGTAAGGAAGCTGCTACCTTGTCTGCCGACTGAAAATCAACAAGCTGTCAGAGACGGCTCGGAAGTCAAGGGGCTTGCTGCCAAGTCGGCCGATCGGAGTTCTCTCCTCAGAGCCTTCAGGACACGAGACAGCCCCTCCTGAAGGCTGTTTTCTGACTCTACCACACCCACAACAAGGTAAACGAATGTAATGAAAATTTAAAAATAGATTGGTAAGAACGTTAAATTAAAAAACTCCACAAGTCCAGAGAAGTCTCTAGAGGATTCTCTAGTCACACCTTCCTGAGCAGGTGTCAGGCGTGGCAAGTGGCATGGAGTCACCTGATGTGTGTGTGGTTTGTAAGCCCTCCGTGCAAACATCACCCTGTTCTGTGTGGTTCCCTGCATGGTTACCGCGTGGTCCCCTCATGGTCCCTGCGTGGTCCACCATGTCTGCTTGACTGTGGCTCTGCCCCAGGTGACACATGGACACTTTACGGGATCCTTGACAAGGCCTTGCTGTGTTCAGACCTCCACAGAGTGAACGGCTGGGCTGCAAAATGGGGTGAAGCTCTTTTCTTAAGCAGATCATTTAAATTGAGTGTTTACCAGTGATTTCCTCCTTAACAGCAAAACCCCTGGGGGACTCCCCATGGAACCCCTGAGTTTCCATGGCAACTCTAGGGTCATGAGTGTAGACCAGGGGCCAGGCTGCTCTGATCCCACTGTGTGCCAGGTCTGGGTGGTCCTCGGCAGGCTGCGGAGCTGGTGTGAGGTCTGGGCTGGGCATCTCCTGGGGTCTGCACTAAGGCTCTCCAGCAATGCCAGTCACTGCCGGTTGGCTGCAAACCACGTGATGCGAGTCCCGCCCCAGAGCCCGGAGGACAGAAGCCATGTACTGTCCACTTCGAGGCTGGCCATGCGTCCTTCCGAGGAGTGGCTGTGCGGATCAGCTGCTGCCCCGCACCGAGGCTCGCAGCCACTTCCCAGGGAGGCCCTGGAGGCTCTGGTGGGGTGTAGCCCACCAGTGCTCCTGACGGCCACCCACCCCCCCAGGTTCTTCTTCTCCGCGATAATTAGAGGAAAAAATAAATTGTGTCACTTGAAAGGATTCAAATTTCACCTATTATTTGAGAAGTTAAATAAAAACTCCTGAGGGAATGAGGGAGGGTGAGGAGCCATTAGCTCAGCAGTGGGACTCAAATCCAGTTACACATCTGACAGGCGGTAAAAGGCTTTGGAAGCTGCGAGAACATTTTGACAAGTTGGAGATGAATAGGAAACCAGCGCTGGGAGAGTTGAGCAGAAGATCCTCTCAGGAGGAAGGAGGGAGGTCGGAGGAGGGAGGAGGGATGAAGGAAGAGGGAGAGGAAAAGGGGGAGGGGTGAGGGAGGAGGGAGGAGCGAGCGGGCTGGACCCCTACTTCAGTTCTCTCGGTGACAGCTCCGGTCTCAGCCCGCCCAAGGGACCCCCACACCTGCTCGGAGGCTGGGCCTGTCTGCTGGTGAAGATCTGTTAATTAATTGACGCTCGAACACTGACAGCGCTTGCACGTCGGCTGCGGGGGGCTGTGCTGGGGGGGCCGTGCCAGCTTGGCAAAGCTCGGGGCGCATCTCCCCCTCCTGACACAGCGGGCGCTGTGGGTTCGGAGAGACGTTTGCTTGGGAGCACACGGCTTCCTGAACTCTCCCATCGCTCTAAACTTCCCATATTTGATTATTCTTCTTGCTCAGTTGAGAGTTTAACTTTCTTCTGTGCTTTTTATGAATGTGCATATATGCGCATGTCATTATTACGCACGCGTGTGCGTGCATGGAGGACGAGGGCGACCGTGCTAGGCAAGGATGCACGCCAGGCCGGCAAGGAGCAGCGCTAGGCCTCAGGCGCTGACTTCCTTCTTCCTTCCCTTTCTTTCTCTCCCTCCGTCCTTCCTCCTTTCTTCCTTCCTTTTCCTTCTTTCCTCCTTCCTCCCTTCCTGCCTTCCTGGACACCCTGAGACAGGCATCTCACGGCCCTGGCTGAGATGTGATCGTGTGCCCCGCGCTTTCACGGGGTGAGGACCAGACTCCTGCTTGTGCAGCAAGCGTTACGCCAGGCGCGCTCTCTCCCGGCCCAATTTTAACCTGTTTTCTTCCTGGCCGGTTCAGTGGTAAATCAGCTGCCTCCCAAGGTCCACTGCTGGTGACCTGGGGTGGGGTCAGAAGGAGAGCTGCCGAGAGGACAGTCGAGCTGTGGGTGGGCTTTACGCCGTTGAAAGAAGACCCCACCTTGTGAAGGCGACACAGTGAGACGCTGCCCTCTATGAACCAGGTGCTACGGAATCTTCTGGGTCTTTGGATTCCAGTTTCCAGAATGAGCAAGTGACCCTTGTGGTTCACAAATGGACATGTGTGCCGATCTGCTACCGCAGACTGCAGATGTCAACAGCCGACGCTTCTCAGCTAAACCTACCTCCTTTCTTCCCCTGGACTCCCCAGCGGCTCAGAGGCACCCTTTCCTATCTTCTAGGGAACACCCTTTCCTGTGTCCTGGGAGCACCCTTTCCTGTCCTCTGGGGGCATCCTTTCCTATCCTCTGGGGAGCACCCTTTCCTATTCTCTAGGGAGCACTCTTTCCTATCTTCTAGGGAGCACCCTTTCCTGTGTCCTGTAGCACCCTTTCCTATCCTCTGGGGAGCACCCTTTCCTGTGTCCTGGGAGCACCCTTTCCTATCCTCTGGGAAGCACCCTTTCCTACCCTCTGGGGAGCACCCTTTCCTATCCTCTGGGGAGCACCCTTTCCTACCCTCTGGGGAGCACCCTTTCCTATCCTCTGGGAGCACCCTTTCCTACCCTCTGGGGAGCACCCTTTCCTATCCTCTGGGGAGGACCCTTTCCTATCTTCTAGGGAGCACCCTTTCCTACCCTCTGGGGAGCACCCTTTCCTATCCTCTGGGGAACACCCTTTCCTACCCTCTGGGGAGCACCCTTTCCTATCCTCTGGGGAGCACTCTTTCCTACCCTCTGGGGAGCACCCTTTCCTGTGTTCTGGGAATACCCTTTCTTATCCTCTGGGAAGCACCCTTTCCTATTCTCTAGGAAGCATCCTTTCCTATCTTCTAGGGAGCACTCTTTCCTATCCTCTGGGGAGCACTCTTTCCTGTGTCCTGGGAGCACCCTCTCCTATCCTCCGGGGAGCACCCTTTCCCTTGCCCCAGGCTGCCCTGGAGCACCCTTTCCCAGTGTTACCCCATGAGTCAAGTGCTCCAGACTTGGCTCCATGTGACCCAAACCTGCCTCCGATGACCATCGCCCCACTGCTAGCCTGTGTCCCTTGACTCTGGGATATGGCATTCTGTGACAGGAAAAGGATTTTCTGGGAAATATGCGTTGTGGAGAGGGACTCCACAGACCGAGAGAGACAGACAATTCCCGTCTTGTCGTATAAGCTGCTAAATGCTTTGTGTTGGATGAGTGTGCAGCATTGGGACTATTGTTAGAACCACATTTTGTAAGTACAGACTCAAACAAGCCCATTTTGCCTCTTTATTCAAGGTTAGATTTAAATCAAGGGTTGTCAGAACCAGAGTCCTGGACTAGCCCCAGCTGCAAGGTTCTGAAAATAAACCTTGGTTGGGACACAGCTGGGCTTCTTTGTCCCAGCTGCCCACAGTGGTTTGGTGGCACCATGGGTAGATGCCAGGGATCCCTGACACAGGCACTAAGATCACCTCCCACGTCACTAGCGTGGCTGGGCCGAGATAGTACAGGTGAGCAGCGTCTCTGATCTGTCAGGGAGCACATCTTGCTTGCTCTTCCGGATGGGGTCAGGGTGCGCGCACGGGGTCAGGGTGCGCGCACGGGGTCAGGGTGCGCGCACGGGGTCAGGGTGCACGCACAGGGTCAGGGGTGCACGCACGGGGTCAGGGTGCACACAGGGGGTCAGGGTGTGCGCACAGGGGGTCAGGGGTGCACACACGGGGTCAGGGGTGTACAGATGGAGTCAGGGAAACAGGTGGGTTAGGAATGAGCAGTCTCAGTGGGTGGCAGCCAGGGGCGGGGGCAGGCAGACAGGCTCTTGTCGCTGGTCAGCAGTGCAGTAGGAGCGAGGCGTCGGGGAGTCCTTCAGCAAGCAGGGTCTTATTAGAGAACGTACTGGAGAAAGCTCAGAAGCCGCCCTGGAGGGAGCGACTGCTGGGGGCTGTCAGCCACCAAGGCGCAGCAGGGCCAAGTTTTTATGGGGTCTGGGCAGGATTCCCGTCTATTAATGCCTTCCTCTAACTCTGATTGGTGCCTCTGGGGTTTTTCTGAATTGGAGGGAGTCTTCTTAACTAGGATCGTCATGGTCACTTCCCTCCCACTTCTTCCCTGCAGGGATCTTCAGCCCAGGCCAGGCTTTATGGCTGACTTCCAGCGGACAACAGACCTGAAGGGCTCTCTGTCCTGCCTGCTTTCCTCCAGCCAGTGCCTTGACCTAGTGCCTTGACCTGGGGCTTGTGATGATCCCACCGAGACAGGCTGTACCCTGGGCTGGGGGCGAAGCCTGAGAATGGCCTGCACCCCACCCTGGGGACTGCCTGCACCCCACCCTGGGGACCGTGAGGTCCTCACTGTACTGCGTGAAGACAATCTCCCAGCATGACACTGAGCGGGTCGTGACGGAGGCCGCACGGCCGAAAGGAGAACCCGTTGGTGTTCAGTATGTGAACTTTCCCTGGAAAGTTCTCCAACACACTGCAGCCGGCGCGCGAGGCCTGGCTACGCAGCAGTGGGCTCTGAGGGCGTGAGGTCCTGAGGAGAGCACGGGTGAGATTTCGAGGACCAATTGTGGCTCATGATGCCCACAGCCCTGGCTTGTGATGCCCATAGCCCAGGTTCGTGATGCCCACAGGGCTGCAACAGCTCCGGCTTTGCTGCTTTCTACGGAGCCAGGACCGTGGCTGCGCTTGGAGCCCTTTGCCTGTAAATCAGGGCAAACGTGTTTATTTTAGCTGCTGCACTTGCTTGGGCTGACTAATTGGCTCTCTGATTAGACTGGTGTTTCGATATATTAGTCACGGACTCTGGGATGAAGGCCTGCCCCCCCTCCGCCCCTGGCTGTTTATACTGGAAGCTGAGCTGGGTAATTAGGTCGGAGCCCAGCGCAGGGGGGCGCGGGCCTGATGGCGGTTAGGCGACCAGTCAGATGTGAAGGGCGGCCTCTGAGTTGGCACTGTGATCAGGAGTGATAGTTTTCATTCCCACCAGGAGAGGAAGTGGCTTCTCTCTCTTCGGCTGCTTGGAAGAGATGTGTGTCTCGGGACTGCACAGGTCCCTTCCGCAGAGCTGCCCCAGTGTGAGCTCGGACCGTCTCGGATCCTGAGGCCAAGCTGAGCTGTGGCCCCTTGGCAGCCGCAGTGCTGAAGGACCTTCGCACACGCGGACGCCCTGACCCTGGGCTTTCCAAGGCGGCTGGTGCTGGTCTCAGCCGCTCCTCTGCCGTCCCCAGCCATCTTCCCCAGTGTGAGTCAGCGGCAGGTCGCCTGCGTAAGACAATTGCGCATGGCCAGGACGACTCACGGTCCTGGGGAGTCTCCAGTGCTCAGCCCAACCAGGTATCTGCTCCGTCTCTCCCCCCAGCATCCCCTGTCCCATCTCGGGGCCTGATAGCTCAGGATGGCCCTGGGGATGCGAGACTGGCACTGACCGGCTTGCCACAGGCCTGCAATTCCTGGCATCTCACGCCCTGCTCGGCTGGGGCAAGCCGCAGCAGGCACCCGTTCCCACAGGCCCCAGCTTAGCCTGTGTCTGGAGGGAGGACGAGACTCTGCAGACCTGTCGCTGGGTGCTACAGAGCAGCAGACTCGCAGGGTCAGCCGATGGTTCCAGTCAGCCTGCGCCGGAGCACAGCCCACAGGACCCGGTGTTCTCACAGCTGTGGAGACTGCAGGCGCCAAGCTAGGCTGCCGGGCACGTCCTGGCAAGGTCTCCTCCTGGTCTGCAGACACCCCTTCCCCTTCCTTTGGGTGGCTCTCTTCAGAGCACCGGTCCTGTCATGCAATCTCCCCGCCTCTCAGTACACCTCCCCGCATTTCCAAACAGTGGGAGGGTTCATCTTGACTCTGGGGACCTAGAGTCGCTTAGAGGACAGCCCTCTGCAGCCCCGTGAGGGGATTCTAGATGGTTTAGCCAAGGGGTGGACACCCCTCGGGCAGCCCCTTCCCTTGCGTCTCAGCGAGCTGAGCCCCACCCAGGCTTTGCCTGTCGCTGCTTTCTGACCGTGGACGGTGTGACTGGTCACCTCCAGCTTCTGCCCCACCGTCCCCGCGTCAGCCCTCCCTCCTCAGGCGGCTTCTGTGGGCACGTTGTCACGGGAACAAGGAACGTAACTAATGCATGACCCCTGGGTTTAGGGCTTCACCATGAGAGTTTGGGGGGCACAACCTGCGTTGACTGTCTGTGCGGGGCTCCTGCTCACACCCAGTGTCTTCTGGATGGAAGTCCCCCGAGACAACCAGACAGGACGCATGGGCCAGTCTGTCCAGGAAGGCCGAGCAGCCCCACGGGAGCCTCGGTCAGTCAGGGATGCGGCCGTCACTCAGCAACTAATTTTCTCTTTGCCCTAAATTCTCATCCCCATAGTCTTAATAGAACTGATTATTCATCAATATTAAAGTGGCAAATTCATTATATTCTAATGATCTGACATCAAATATTAAATCTCATTATGTGATTGGCTGGGATTTATGGCCGCATTAGTTTTCTCAGGTGGCAGCTCGCCTCCTGCCAAGGGCACCAAGTCTTCCAGGCCAACAAGCTGCTCCGAGAGGTCAGAGAGACCTTGCCGTCCCGGGAAGTGGGGGGCACTTCGCTTTCTCTACGATGTGGCGTGAGCCTTCAGCACCTCCTGCCAGATGTCATGGGCCAGCCTGATGCCCACAGCGCCTCAGCCATGCCGGGCAGCTCTGACCCAGAAGGGCTTCCAGATGTTTCCAGAGCACCGTGTTTCTTTCCGCATCATGTACCACGGAGCCGCTACTGTGGGTCATTCTGCAGTCATATGGGGTTTCCTGTCCCTTGTCCCTGGAACTTGGTCCGGGGAACGATGGTCAACCCTGGAACATCTCCCTGAGCTCCGTGTGGCCTCCAGACTCCTTGTCCCTTGTTGGGTGGTAAAGCTGGGGAAACTACAATCTCCCTTCCCAACTTCCCTTCCCAGGGTTTGTTCCCAGACTTAGATGGAAGAGCTGTTCCAGGACTCTCACTGGCCCGACTACAGGCTCATTCAGTCATGTGTCTGCTTGCCCACTAGTTCACACGCCCACTCATTCATATGTCCACACTCCTTCATTCATTCATTCACTCATTCATTCATTCATTCATGTGTCCATACTGCTTCACATACTCACTCATTCATTCATGTGTCTGCTTGCCCACTAGTTCACACGCCCACTCATTCATATGTCCACACTTCTTCATTCATTCACTCATTCATTCATGTGTCTGCTTGCCCACTAGTTCACACACCCACTCATTCATATGTCCACACTCCTTCATTCATTCACTCATTCATTCATGTGTCTGCTTGCCCACTAGTTCACACGCCCACTCATTCATATGTCCACACTCCTTCACACACTCCTTCATTCATTCACTCATTCTTTCATGTGTCCATACTGCTTCACATACTCACTCATTCATTCATATATCCACACTCCACACACTCACTCATTCATTCATGTCTGCTTATTCATTCATTCACATTCACTCATTCATTCATATGTCCATACTCCTTCACACCCTCATTCATCCATCTGTGTATACTCCTTCACACACTCATCCATTCACATGTCTGCTTATAAACTCGTTCACACACTCATTCATTCATCCATCTGCTCACCCGCTCCTTCATTCACTCACGCACCCACCACTTATTCACTCACTTATCTCGTCTACCCATTCATTCATCTGTGCACTTAGGCATTCTGCTGTTCACTCGTTCTCATTCATTTACTTGCTCATCTATTCACTCATTCATTCTCTCATCAACTTGCCCACTCACTCATCCATTCCTTCACACATTCTCTCACTCATCCCTTCATTCATTTGCTGGATACCTGAGGCTGGGGTAGAAGCAGAAAAGCCCTGGGTCTGGCTGCTCCTCCTCCATGCTGAGTCCTCCCTGAGTCGGCTGCTCCTCCTCCATGCTGACTCCTCCCTGAGCCGGCTGCTCCTCCATGCTGACTCCTCCCTGAGCCGGCTGCTCCTTCATGCTGACTCCTCCCTGAGCTGGCTGCTCCTCCTCCATGCTGAGTCCTCCCTGAGCCGGCTGCTCCTCCTCCATGCTGACTCGTCCCTGAGACAGCTGCTCCTCCTCCATGCTGACTCCTCCCTGAGCCGGCTGCTCCTCCATGCTGACTCCTCCCTGAGCTGGCTGCTCCTCCATGCTGACTCCTCCCTGAGCTGGCTGCTCCTCCTCCATGCTGAGTCCTCCCTGAGCCGGCTGCTCCTCCTCCATGCTGACTCCTCCCTGAGCCGGCTGCTCCTCCATGCTGACTCCTCCCTGAGCTGGCTGCTCCTCCATGCTGACTCCTCCCTGAGCTGGCTGCTCCTCCTCCATGCTGAGTCCTCCCTGAGCTGGCTGCTCCTCCTCCATGCTGACTCCTCCCTGAGCCGGCTCCTCCTCCATGCTGAGTCCTCCCTGAGCTGGCTGCTCCTCCTCCATGCTGACTCCTCCCTGAGCCGGCTCCTCCTCCATGCTGAGTCCTCCCTGAGCTGGCTGCTCCTCCATGCTGACTCCTCCCTGAGCTGGCTCCTCCTCCATGCTGAGTCCTCCCTGAGCCGGCTGCTCCTCCTCGCCACCTCAAGTCCTCCCAGGCTCTTAGACTCTCCAGCACATGCAAACCAGACTTGGATCTTTACCACTGTGGATTCCAGAAGCAAAGTGACCAGCAGCGAGTCAAGCCTCTATCTTGCTAACGCCTGGCTTCGTGCGCTCAGTTCCTGCGGGTGCGTTTCTGGTTGCCAGGTTCTGAGGGCAGCTGTGCTGGCGGTGAGTCGGCAGGTCCACCGTGTGAATCAGGGGGCGCATCTGCCCATGTGCACTAACTCACCAGGCTCCCAAAGTGTTGCCTCCATTTCCATGTATCTCTCTGGCACATGTACCAGGTCAACATAATGCAGCCCGAACGAGGCTGCAGGTCCTGGAGCATGCGTGGCCTCGGACATCTCTAGAGGAGATCAGTGAGCTCAGACTTGCTGCTCCTCAGAGCACACGAAAGCCAGTGTAGATGGCTTTGCCATGAAGTGCCGTGGTGCCCGCAGCACATCCTCCTTAGACTCCTCAGCATCACGCTGGAGGCAGAGGTGGATCTGCCCTGGACCCATGCGAGGCCCATGTCGTCACAGAGCGACTCCTATGTAGTTGGGCTGCAAGGTGGCCAGCTGCAGAACAGAGGCAGCAGAACTGCTGCAAGGTGACCAGATTGCACACTCCCCAAAGCTGGGCTGCGTGCACCCCCAAAGCTGGGCTGCGTGCACCCCCAAAGCTGGGCTAGGTGCACCCCCAAAGCTGGGCAGGCTGCACACAACCCCCCAATGTTGGGCAGGCTGTGCACCCCCCCAATGCTGGGCTGGGCCATCTTGGACTGTGTACTCTGTAATTAGCCCCACCACTAATCCACTTTGCTTGATGAGTTTTGAAAGGCAGAGTTCAATTATTACAAAAAGAACATTCCACCAAAGCAGTCACAGAGGAAACCTGGGGAACCTTTAGAATCCCAGCCGTCTCCAAGTCTTCATGGGTGGCCTGGGGTTCATCCCCTGCCGGGTCAGAGTGTGGTGTGTGGGGTGCCGGTGCCCGCGGCAGAGATGTACGGGCGGAACCAGTGGTACGCAGAGCTGCGCACGGGCTTCTCCCACAGCGCCACGTGCCTGGCATTGAGCCCAAACCCATGATCGCTCGGGGGTTCTCAAGAGCCAGGTGCAATGTGCACGCCATCGGGGGAGTCAGGACTCACTGACCCCCACTGCTGTGGAATCAGTGTGCCAAGCACGGAGGAAAGGTTAAGGGGCCACACCACGGCCCCAGGCATCCAGTGAGGTGGGAATGGGCCATGTGTCTTCCACCCACAATTCCATTTGCCTCCAGAGCCTCTTCCTGGGGCTGGAAGGCTCGTCCCGGGGAGCTTCGGAAATGCAGATTCCAGGCCAGAGAGACACGCAGGTCTCCTCTGGTTCCGTGGGTGGGAAAGATTTACAAAGTCATCTTTGGGCTTCCAGAGGTACACACAGTGCCCTGTGGACGCTGCCTGTGCCCTGTGTCCTGTGCCCTGTGCCCTGTGTCCTGTGCCCTGTGTCCTGTGCCCTGTGTCCTGTGTCCTGTCCTGTGTCCTGTGCCCTGTGCCCTGTGCCCTGTGTCCTGTGCCCTGTGTCCTGTGTCCTGTGTCCTGTGTGCTGTGTCCTGTGCCCTGTGCCCTGTGCCCTGTGTCCTGTGTCCTGTCCTGTGTCCTGTGTCCTGTGCCCTGTGTCCTGTGTCCTGTGCCCTGTGTCCTGTCCTGTGTCCTGTGTCCTGTGTGCTGTGTCCTGTGCCCTGTGCCCTGTGCCCTGTGTCCTGTGTCCTGTCCTGTGTCCTGTGTCCTGTGCCCTGTGCCCTGTGTCCTGTCCTGTGCCCTGTGTCCTGTGTCCTGTGTCCTGTGCCCTGTGCCCTGTGTCCTGTGTCCTGTGCCCTGTGTCCTGTGTCCTGTGTCCTGTGCCCTGTGCCCTGTGTCCTGTGTCCTGTGCCCTGTGCCCTGTGTCCTGTGCCCTGTGCCCTGTGCCCTGTGTCCTGTGCCCTGTGTCCTGTCCTGTGTCCTGTGCCCTGTGTCCTGTGCCCTGTGTCCTGTGCCCTGTGCCCTGTATCCTCTGTCCTCTGTCCTGTTCCTGTGTCCTGTGCCCTGTGCCTCTGCTTATGCCCTGGGCCCTGGGAGAGGTCGCTTCAAACTTGATGAACTAGCTGTAAGGGGAGGGAATCTCAAGACTGTGGTATTGTTATCTCACTCAAAGTTTATCCAGGTTTGCAGTATGTGTGTGCATGCACGTGCATGTATGTGCGTGTGTGTGTGTGCGTGTGTGTGTGCGTGTATGTGTGTGTGTGTGCATGTGTGTGTGTGCGTGTATGTGCGTGTATGTGTGCGTGTATATGCGTGTGTGTGCATGTGTGTGTGCGTGTGTGTGCATGTATGTGCATGTGTGTGTGTGCGTGTGTGTGTGCGTGCACTAAGTGAGGATGTGAAATGCACTCAGTGGGTGAGGACAAGGGGCTGTAGCTGCTGCGGACAGGAGCTACTTGGGGAGAAACCTCAGACTTTGGACTGTAGGACCTGCCCACCCACCGAGAGCCCAGGGTGAAAACATGAATTCACTTAGCAGGAGACGTTTTGGAGGATGGAGTCTTCCAGCACCTGTAGGACCAGCCCCTGGGGACAGCAGCACCCTGTGGACACCAGCACCCTGTGGGGACACCAGCACCCAGTGGGGACACCAGCACCCTGTGGACACCAGCACCCTGTGGGGACACCAGCACCCAGTGGACACCAGCACCCAGTGGACACCAGCGCCCTGTGGACACCAGCACCCTGTGGACACCAGCACCCAGTGGACACCAGCACCCTGTGGACACCAGCACCCAGTGGACACCAGCACCCTGTGGGGACACCAGCACCCTGGGGACACCAGCGCCCTGGGGACACCAGCACCCTGGGGACACCAGCGCCCTGTGGACACCAGCACCCTGGGGACACCAGCACCCTGGGGACACCAGCACCCTGTGGGGACACCAGCACCTTGGGGACACCAGCACCCAGTGGGGACAGCAGCGCCCTGTGGACACCAGCACCCTGGGGACACCAGCACCCTGGGGACACCAGCGCCCTGGGGACACCAGCACCTTGGGGACACCAGCACCCTGGGGACACCAGCACCCTGTGGGGACAGCAGCACCCAGTGGGGACACCAGCACCCTGTGGGGACAGCAGCACCCAGTGGGGACCAGCACCCAGTGGGGACACCAGCACCCTGGGGACAGCAGCGCCCTGGGGACACCAGCACCCTGGGGACAGCAGCGCCCTGGGGACACCAGCACCTTGGGGACACCAGCACCCAGTGGACACCAGCGCCCTGGGGACACCAGCACCCTGTGGGGACAGCAGCACCCAGTGGGGACACCAGCACCCTGTGGGGACAGCAGCACCCAGTGGGGACCAGCACCCAGTGGGGACAGCAGCACCCAGTGGGGACACCAGCACCCAGTGGACACCAGCACCCAGTGGACACCAGCACCCTGTGGATACCAGCACCCAGTGGACACCAGCACCCTGTGGACACCAGCACCCAGTGGACACCAGCACCCTGTGGACACCAGCACCCAGTGGACACCAGCACCTAGTGGGGACACCAGTGCCCTGAGGACACCAGCACCCTGTGGGGACACCAGCACCCTGTGGGGACCAGCGCCCTGGGGAAACTGTTTTCCCGTGCAGCTGTGACGGCGTGCAGCGCCCCTGCAGCCATGGCCCAGAGAACGGCTGTGTCCAGAGCTGGCCACAGACCGTCACCCATGTGGTGCTGCCTGGTCTGTGTTCGGGATACACGAGTCAGGCGGGTCCTGGAGCTCAGCGGGCGCCGGGCTGTGCATGGCTGTTCCCTGTGAAGAGGTCCCAAGTGGCTGTGCATGAAGCTATGAGCATGAAGCCCACGTTGCCATGGAGACCCAAGATTCCAGAGATGCCAGGAACACGGGCTGTCCTCAGAGCCAAGCTGCTGACACCGATGCAACCCAAGAACGGGGTCACACGTGCTGCAGGACACAGAAGGGGGATGGGACCCCCAAGTTCCTTGGAGTCCAGATGATCACGGAGACATGCAGATGCTGGGCACAGAACTGCAGGGCTTGGGGTGTGCCCGGCAGGGCTTGGGGTGTGCCCGGCAGGGCTTGGGGTGTGCCCAGCAGGGCTTGGGGTGTGCCTGGCAGGGTTTATGTGTGCCCAGCAGGGTTAGCACGTGCCTGGCAGGGTTAGCATGTGCCTGGCAGGGTTTGGCGTGTGCCCGGCAAGGATCGTCCTGTGCCCAGGGTTTCGTGTGTCCTGCTTGGCTTCCTTCATGCTCGTGCGTCTTTTCTCTCTGTGCCTCTTTCCTCTCGTGTGATGGGACGTTTGCTCTGCGGCGCTCTCGATTGGTGTGTGTCACTTGCGTTTTGGCTTTGCAAGGGCTCATGGGAAGATGCTTTGAGAACGGACTTTGGGCTTAGCCTTTCAAAGAGCGTTGGAGTTGCCTGACATTCAAGGCGAACTGATGCATTTAGTACCATGTGATGAACGTGAGTCCTTAAGGGGAAGGGATGGTGTTGTAAGATTTAAAGTGAGGTTTGGGGCTGTCGGGTGACAAGGTGTGGATGTGACTTGATTTGACTAAGCAACACTTAGGTCAATCATGCGCCATGCTTTTGGGGGTGTCTGGGAGGGTGTATCCCAGAGGAATACTCCATTCAACATCAATGTGGGCAGCATGGTCTCATGGGGTTAAACCCCAGACTGAGTAAAAACAGGGAAGAGGAGAGAGATCCGAGCCCCGCCTGCATCCGCTTCGACTCCTGAGCCTCCTGAGCGAGCGGACTTCTGCAGGCCCAGCTGCACGCCCTCCAGCAGGACGGAGGTGCTCAAAGACAGCAGCTCCTTCCCCCTTCAGCGGATCAACTTGCGTGTTTTTATCACAGCAGCGAATGAGGCAACCCTGCAGCCTGGAGCCCGAGTCTCAATTCATTCTTGGGGGACCCAGCAAGCCCTCAATGTTTAGGTTCCGAATCTGCCTGTCTGTCTTCTGAGCGTCCTCCACAACCCGTCATTAGCTGCAATTACTGCCGTTCGTCTCTGCAGCCCACTTCTTCAAGCTCGTCCACTTCCTCCCACTCACCAGTCCCGGGCTTAGCGAAAGCAGCGACCGCACTTGTCTGCTGCCAACTCTCTGCATTGCTTTTATTTGCTTTTCCTGCAGTGGAGATGGAACGCGGGCTGCGTACATGCAGACAGGCTGCCTGCTGTAAGCTGTGTCTCGTCCTTGTTTTCCTCTCGCGGTGTTGCTAAGAGCAACCAGATTGCATGTGCACCAAGGCCTGGCGTTATTCTTCCACTTTCCCGTGTGTAGTGTGAAAGCGTGTATGTGTGTTCACACGTATGTTGGTGCGCACATATGTGCAGCTGCACATGGAGGCCTGAGGCTGATGTGGGAGCCATCTTTGATCGCTCTTCTTCTTCTGAGACAGGGTCTCTAGTGAAGTCAGAGCTTGCTGGCAGATTAGTCAAGCCAGCTTGCTGTGGAGAGGCCAGCTCCTGCCTTCCCAGGCTGGATTCCACTTGGTATTTTAGGTGTGATCTGGGGTCCAAATCTCCATCCATTTGTTCATGGGCAAGTGCTCTAACCACCCACCATCCCCCGTCTCGGGCTCATGGCAAATGCTCCATGCAGTTTGTGCGGCCTTGACCTTCCCTAGAAAGCCTCCCAGAGTCCTTCTGAGCTGAGTGGCTGGGGCCTTCTGCAGGGCATCCTGGCTTGTCCGGCCCTGAACACACGTGACCCCTCAGGTTCCCAGGGCACGCTGGAGCGGATGGAGCATTTTGTGCCCCACTTTCCGTTGTTAACGCTTTGAGCACCTGTCTCCCGCTTGGCTGCCCTCCCGGCAGCTCCATCGCCCGCCCTCCATGGCTCTCTGAGCGTCCTGGGCCCGGGGTGCTTGTGCGAGGAAACCTGTGGGGTCTCCGTAAGGGGCAACCGGGGTGCAGCATTGCAAGAACTTGCCAGAGCCAATGGGGACAGCAGCGTAGGGGCCAGCGGAGGGGTCAGTGGGTCGCTTCTGTTTGCTCCTGGGGGGACGTGTCCAGGTTTTTGTTGTGCCCATGGTTCAAAGCTTTTCCTTTCAGAATTCCATGTAGCTTGGGAGAGGAGAAGGGGGTCCGTGAGGCTTGCTATTGTTACCAAGATTCCTTGCATTTGTGTGTGTGTTTCCATGTGTGCATGTTCATGTGTTTGTATGTGTGTGCATGCTCATGTGTTTGCATGTGTGTGCATGTTCATGTGTTTGTATATGCGTGTGCATGCTCATGTGTTTGTATGTGTGTGCATATTCATGTGTTCATATGTGTGCATGCTCATGTGTTCATATGTGTGCATGTTCATGTGTTCATATGTGTGCATGCTCATGTGTTCATATGTGTGCATGCTCATGTGTTTGTATGTGTGTGCATGCTCATGTGCATGTATGTGTGTGCATGCTCATGTGTTTGTGTGTGTGTGCATGCTCATGTGTTTTTGTGTGTGTGCATGTTCATGTGTTTGTATGTGTGTGCATGCTCATGTGTTCATGTGTGTGCGCATGCTCATGTGTTTGTGTGTGTGTGCATGCTCATGTGTTTTTGTGTGTGTGCATGTTCATGTGTTTGTATGTGTGTGCATGCTCATGTGTTTGTGTGTGTGCGCATGCTCATGTGTTTGTATGTGTGTGTATGTTCATGTGTTCGTGTGTGTGTGCATGCTCATGTGTTTGTATGTGTGTGCATGCTCGTGTGTTCATATATGTGTGTGCATGCTCATATGTTTGTATATGTGTGCATGCTCATGTGCATGCATGTGTATATATGTTTATGTACATGTGTGTGGATGCTCATGTGTGTGCAGAGGTGCATGTGTGTATGTTTGTGTCTGTGTTTATGTGTGCGCATCTATGTATTGTTTGCATGATCATGTCTATGTGTGCGCATGTGTGTAGCATGTCTGTGTGTGCATGCTTACATGTGTTTTCATTCTAAAAGAATTTCAGGTCCCACAATGCAGCATCAACAGCATCGACATGTCCGCAATGGAATAAATTTGACGGACACTTGTATGTGCCAGTCTGAAAGCTCAAAGGACACAAGCCAAGGTGGTGGTATGTGCTGTGGTCACATGACCTGGAGACTACGGCAGGGAGATGAACATTCAGGGACCACTGAGGTGAGCCTTAGACCGAGCAGAGAGAGGGGAGAGAGAGAGAGAGGGAGAAAGAGAGAGAGAAATAGAGGGAGGGAGGGAGGGAGGGAGAGTGAGGGAAAGAACGGCAGAGACAAAAAAAGAAAAAGAGAAAGGGAGGAGGGAAGGGAGAGAGGAGCAGAGAGAGGGAGGAAGAAAGAAGCAAGAGGCTGGAAGAGCTGAAGGCCCCCGCTAAGGTGGGTCATGAACACACGGCCAGGAGTTAAAGCCAAAGAGAAGCTTTAAAGCAGGAAAACAAAAGCTACTTACTATATATATGTAGAACTCCAGCACGATGGACTTCCTAACAGGACTGATAGAACATACCAGAAGATGATGTGGAGCTTCCGGTTTCCTGGGAGGAAAAGAAACGGCTACCTATGGCCTGGTGGTAACCGAGCTTACTGTTAGGAATGAAGGCGAAACAAAGAATGGGTCTCACGGACCCCTCCTTACAGGGGTCCCCTGTACTGCACTGAAGGGTCCCCAAAACAAAAGCCTGTGACTCCCGTCAGGCAAAGCCAGTGGCTCATGGACTGAGATGAGTGCGTCCTCAGCGTGCAGGACACACGTCTTCTGAGCTGACTTAAATCCAGCGCGAGGGAATCATGGGTCATGGTGGGCGGTGCCTGTGGCATGAGGACCAGCAGGAGCCGAGCTGGGCTGTGCAGGAGATGCCAGAAGGCAGCTCAGATCCAGAAAGTTAAACGTCCAATAAGAAGATTGCCCCAATGGGCTCTACGAGTAAACGTCCCCGCTCAGCGGCTACGTCTTCAAGCCGTTTGAGTAATAACGAGCCCAGAATTGCTGGGTCGGTAGCTTCAGCCTCAGAGCACAGGGGAAGAGAAGCGAGCTACTGGGGAACATCACTGTGTCAGTGGAATTTAGTTAACGTGACTCTAGGGTGGATCTGTTGAGCGCAGAGGCTGGGTGAAAGCCTAACGTAACCATTCATTAGTAAAGTAACTTGAAACGTCACAACCTCGCAGCTCAGTAACATCATCCTTCTAAGACCATCCATTGAAATAATTGAAACATTGTGAGAGAATGACTTGCTCGCTGGGAAAGGAAACAGAGAGGAAGGAAAAGAGAAGAAACACACAAGACATCTAGTAACAAAGGGTGAAATGTGAGAAGGCAGCTCATGGGCGCATGGGAGGAGAGGCCCAGGGGAGGAGAGGCCCAGGGGAGGAGAGGCCCACGGGAGGAGAGGCCCACGGGAGGAGAGGCCCACGGGAGGAGAGGCCCACGGGAGGAGGTGGCCCACGGGAGCCAACACTCACCTTGAATGCGAGTGGTCAGATGGTGTAATAGCAAGGCGGGCAGTATCAGGCGGGCGTGAAGAGAGAGTTAACTGCATGCTGTCTGCAGATACTCTGTTGATGAGTGATGCCATCAGGGCTGTGAGTGATGCCATCAGGGCTGTGAGTGATGCCATCAGGGCTGTGAGTGATGTCATCAGGGCTGTGAGTGATGTCATCAGGGCTGTGAGTGATGCCATCAGGGCTGTGAGTGATGCCATCAGTGAGTCATATCAGGGATATGAATGATGTCATCAAAGCTTGTTTCAAATAACTGAAAACTAAGCAACAAACTCCAAATAAGCACTGGGCCAAAAAGAAATCACAAAAGGAAATAAGAAAGTGCAAAGCTGAACATAAAGGCAATCTCAGCCTTTCAGAGCTTGTGGGATCCAAAGAGTCACTGGCTGGGGAGAGGGAGGGCAGAGGGACGGAGCAAAGTGATGGGTGACGATGGAGCTGGTTCTCGAAAGTTCAGCACAGCAGACTGATGTTTAACCAAACTGACAAAGAGAGAGGGAGGGAAAGAGAGAAGGAGAGAGAGAGGGAGAAGGAGAGGGGAAGAGAGAGGGGAAGAGAGAGGGGGAAGAGAGAGGGGGAGAGGGAGAGAAAAGGAGAGGGAGAGAGAGGGAGAGGGAGAGGAGGGAGAGAGGGAGAGGAAGAGAGAGGGATGGAGAGAGGGGGAGCGAGAGAGGGAGAGCGGGGGCAGAGTGGGAGGGAGAGGAGAGAGGGGGAAAAGAGAGAGGGAGAGAGAGGGAGGAAAGGAGAGAGAAAGGGAGAGGGGGAGAGAGAGAGAGACAGAGAGAGAGAAAGAGAGGGAGAGAGGGAGGGAGAGAGAGCTCATTGCAGAGATCAGGGACTACACTACAGGATGAGGAAGAGTAGCCAGAGTGCTTCAAGTGCCCTCGCCGAGGAATTAGGTGCTCGTGGGACTGAAGAGAGACATGAAAATCCTTGTGGAAGTGTGAACAAGGGCTGAGGAGATGCTGGGGGTTCAGCCTTTGCCTCGCAAGCAGAAGGATTTGAGTTCAGATCCCAAATCTCATGTAAAAATGCCTGGCAGAAGTGGCTGTGGCCCGCACTTCTGGCTCTGGAAGGTGGAGCCTGGGAAATCCCAGAGTGGAACAAAAGAAGGTAGAGCAATCCAAATGACTCCTGAGGTCACCCTTGGGCCTCCACAGTAACATACAGTGCCCGTTCTCTCTCTCTCTCTCTCTCTCTCTCTCTCTCTCTCTCTCTCTCACACACACACACACACCTGCACACATGAAAAAAAAAGCAGGAACGAGCTATACATAAAAAGCATGATGTGCCAAGAACAAGCTTCTCTCGGCTGGTTGACATGGTAAGATGTCAGGCATAAATGAAGGCGGCTGTGTCTCATGTCGTCAACAGCAATGAAACCCCTACACGATAAGCCAGATGGATGCAGACAGGAGAGGGCCAGACCCCAGTCCAGCGGGAGGAAATGACTTTCCCAGCCGGAGCAGCAGGGGGCGCTGCGCCTGAGGCCCAGCTGCGGCCGCAGCAAGGTTGAGACCAGGAGCAAGACCAGGAGCCTCATGCTTCCGGGTCCCATTCGGCCCTGAGCTGGGGACCTAGTCAGAGAAGATGGAAAATAAAGCAGAATAAAAGTGTCCTCAATGGGAAAGTGGACGAATGTCTCTGGATACTCAAGTATCCCCTGGAGAAGACAGGGTCGTACGCGGAGGACTCTCCATCTCCCCCGCAGGATCCATGGAAACGTACTACAACTGAGCAGCAGGCTCAGCAAAGCACAGGGCACAAGATCAGGGTGCACTGGTACCTCCAAACATGTGAACTGACGGGCCCCAGGGGACCTGGTTTATAACAGCTCCAAGAGGAGAATGCTTAGATATAAACTGAACAAAGGAAATTTGAGATTTACACTTGGAAAAATAAGCAGTGCTCTTACGGGATCTTTATGAAGCTGAAATCAATGAAAGGACCCGGGGTCTGGGACCAGAGGACCCCATCTTGCTGTCAGGGCAGCACGCCCCAATCCTCACTGCTGCATGTGCGGGGAGACCCGAGACGCCTCTTTGCAGGAGGGTCTGACAAACAAATCCTGATGTCCACAGGCTGGTGGAAGAACCAGGTGGCCAAAACCCTTTCAAGAAGGAGCAAAGTCAGAAGTCACACAGTCCAGCTTCAAAACGGACCCCAGGGCTGGAGAGAGGGTTCAGGGGCTAAAGCCTCTGCCTCCCAAGCAGAAGGACCGGAGTTTGGAACCCAGATCCCACGGGAAAAGGCCAGGCAGAATGGAGTGGCCTGTAATTCTGGTCCTGGAAGGGAAGCTTGGGAAGCCCCAGAACAAAGCAAACACACAAGGCAGTAGAACAATCTGGAATGATTCCTGATGTCACCCTTGGGCCTTCAGAGGCACACGTACTCAAGTATCCTCTTGTACATACACACATGTGCACACATGCAATGACCCTCTTGTACACACACGTGGAGACACACTCAAGTATCCCTTTGTATACACCAGCACACACATGCACTCAAGTGCCCTCTTGTATATACCAGCACACATACACTCAAGTGCCCTCTTGTATACAGCAGCACACACATATACTCAAGTGCCCTCTTGAATACAGCAGCACACACACATACACTCAAGTGCCCTCTTGTATACACCAGCACACATACATACACTCAAGTGCCCTCTTGTATACACCAGCACACATACACTCAAGTGCCCTCTTGTATACACCTGTGCACACACATACACTCAAGTGCCCTCTTGTATATACCAGCACACACATACACTCAAGTGCCCTCTTGTATACACCAGCACACACATGCACTCAAGTGCCCTCTTGTATATACCAGCACACATACACTCAAGTGCCCTCTTGTATACACCAGCACACACACATACACTCAAGTGCCCTCTTGTATACAGCAGCACACACATACACTCAAGTGCCCTCTTGAATACAGCAGCACACACACATACACTCAAGTGCCCTCTTGTATATACCAGCACACATACACTCAAGTGCCCTCTTGTATACACCAGCACACATACACTCAAGTGCCCTCTTGTATACACCAGCACACACACATACACTCAAGTGCCCTCTTGTATACACCAGCACACACACACTCAAGTGCCCTCTTGTATACACCAGCACACACACATACACTCAAATGCCCTCTTGTATACACCAGCACACACACATATACTCAAGTGCCTTCTTGTATACACCAGCACACATACACTCAAGTGCCCTCTTGTATACACCAGCACACATACACTCAAGTGCCCTCTTGTATACACCAGCACATACACATACACTCAAGTGCCCTCTTGTATACACCAGCACACACACATACACTCAAGTACCCCTTTGTATAAACCAGCACACACATGTACTCAAGTGCCCTCTTGTATACACCTGCGTACACATACACTCAAGTGCCCTCTTGAATACACCAGCACACACATACACTCAAGTGCCCTCTTGTATACACCAGCACACACATGCACTCAAGTGCCCTCTTGTATACACCAGCACACACATACACTCAAGTGCCCTCTTGTATACACCAGCACACACATACACTCAAGTGCCCTCTTGTATACACCAACACACACACATACTCTCAAGTGCCCTCTTGTATACACCAGTGCACACACATACACTCAAGTGCTCTCTTGTGTACACCAGCACACATACACTCAAGTGCCCTCTTGTATACACCAGCACACACACATACTCTCAAGTGCCCTCTTGTATACACCAGTGCACACACATACACTCAAGTGCCCTCTTGTATACACCAGCACACATACACTCAAGTGCCCTCTTGTATACACCAGCACACACACATACACTCAAGTACCCCTTTGTATACACCAGCACACACATGCACTCAAGTGCCCTCTTGTATACACCTGTGTACACATACACTCAAGTGCCCTCTTGTATACACCAGCACACATACACTCAAGTGCCCTCTTGTATACACCAGCTCACACACATACACTCAAGTGCCCTCTTGTATACACCAGCACACACATACACTCAAGTGCCCCTTGTAAACACCAGCACACATACACTCAAGTGCCCTCTTGTATACACCAGCACACATACACTCCAGGTGCCCTCTTGTATACACAGCACACACATACACTCAAGTGCCCTCTTGTATACACCAGCACACACACATACACTCAAGTGCCCTCTTGTATACACCAGCACACACACATATACTCAAGTGCCCTCTTGTATACACCAGCACACACATACACTCAAGTGCCCTCTTGTATACACCTGTGTACACATACACTCAAGTGCCCTCTTGTATACACCAGAACACACATACACTCAAGTGCCCTCTTGTATACACTAGCACACATACACTCAAGTGCCCTCTTGTATACACCAGCACACACACATATACTCAAGTGCCCTCTTGTATACACCAGCACACACATACACTCAAGTGCCCTCTTGTATACACCTGTGTACACATACACTCAAGTGCCCTCTTGTATACACCAGCGCACATACACTCAAGTGCCCTCTTGTATACACCAGCACACACATACACTCAAGTGCCCTCTTGTATACACCAGCACACACATACACTCAAGTGCCCTCTTGTATACACCAGCACACACACATACACTCACGTGCCCTCTTGTATACACCAGCACACACATACACTCAAGTGCCCTCTTGTATACACCAGCACACACATACACTCAAATGCCCTCTTGTATACACCAGCACACACACATACACTCAAGTGCCCTCTTGTATACACCAGCACACACACATACACTCAAGTGCCCTCTTGTATACACCTGTGCACACACATACACCCCGCAGCCCTTTCCACCTACATGCCGAGGGGTGGAGAGAGGCCCGTGCAGAGCCGTGTGCTGTGGGCCTACATGTCCCTGTCCACCGTGCGAGTGTGAACGTTCTCAGTATGTATCGTTGACAGAGGGACACAGCATGTCACTCCCATGGGTTGGTCCTCTGTGATTCGCTAACAAGGATCAAGACACTTGCACTGATGGGCCTCTGGGCGTGCCTGCAAGCAAGCACACAGCGGGCCTTGCAGTCGGACCCGCCTGGCCCTGTCCTCAGCTGCAGTGCTGTGGACCTCAGGTGTGAAGTGCTCGTGAGTGATGTCATCGGGGCTGCGAGTGATGTCATCAGTCCTCGTGAGTGACGTCATCAGGGCTGTGTGTGAGGTCATCAGTCCTCATGAGTGACGTCATCAGGGCTGAGTGAGGTCATCAGGGCTGTGAGTGGTGTCATCAGAACTGTGAGTGATGTTATCAGGGCTGTGTGTGAGGTCATCAGTCCTCATGAGTGATGTCATCAGGACTGTGAGTGATGTCATCAGTCCTCATGAGTGGTGTCATCAGGGCTGTGAGTGATGTCATCAGTCCTCATGAGTGGTGTCATCAGGGCTGTGAGCGATGTCATCAGTCCTCATGAGTGATGTCATCAGTCCTCATGAATGAGGTCATCAGGGCTGTGAGTGATGTCATCAGTCCTCACAAGTGATGTCATCAGGGCTGTGAGTGATGTCATCAGTCCTCATGAATGAGGTCATCAGGGCTGTGAGTGATGTCATCAGTCCTCATGAATGAGGTCATCAGGGCTCAGTGATGTGGGTAAGGCTGTCAGTGCTCATGCGTGAGCTTATCAATGCAAACGAGCTTCTTTTGAAGAACTTTCTATAAGCTGGGATATTTCAAATGATACTTACAATCTATTATTCCTTTCAGGGGACATGATGTTCGCTTTGAATTCCTCTAGTCTTGGTGATCTTGCTCAGATTTCCTACAGTTGCATGGTAATAGGACAATTGGGTCTTGCATTTCTAGGATAGGCTTGGTTAATTCTCAGGTTTCTTAGAAATTATCTTTTCCCAAGTTTACCACCCTGCGTTGGTCGCTCTGGGTCTGCACCTGCCACAGTCCTCCTCCTCCTCCCTTCCGGGGGCTCGTCTCCGTCCTTCCGGGCTCTGGTTCTCTGATCTGCCGTCTCTTCTTCCTGTAACTCACCTGCTTGCTGGCTCTGTTGCTGGAGTTTGGGTGACACGGGGCTTTCTGCTTATGCTGTCTGCGTGCGTCATTTTGGGTTTTCACGTTTATTAAAGGTATTTACTTCATTGTCTTCTGCACATTCTTTGCTGGGCACGGGATTCCTTCGCCCTTTCTTCTTGCACAAGGCAGCTTTGAGGTGGGTCCCACAGCCCTTCGTTCTGCCAGCCAGTGCCCTCCCTCTGGGGCTCCCTGGTACCCCTAGTTCTCCATCACCACTTTGATCCCAGGGTGACCTGTGTGCGACCTCTTACATTTGAAACACTGCACTTACCTTACTCCTCTTTCTCTGCAATTTCTCATTTTCCTGGTTTGCGATGGGGTCATATGCAGAGGGGTTGACTTCAGTGTGTGCTTGTTGACAGGAGCCATGTCTGCAGCGGGCGCACAGTCAGTTCACAAGCTGCGCTGAGCACCGGGTGGGGCGCAGGAGATGTGCTTCAAGTCCACACGGCGTGCGTCCCTGTCTGCAGAGCTTTGTGTCACTCAGAGCAGTCTCAGAGGAGTGGCCCGGGCAGGTGTCCCCAGGGCAGCCGTCCCCAGGGGCAGCCCTTCCAGTTGGGCGGTGTCTCCCGGGGCTTTTGCTTTGAGAAGTGCACATGCGCCTTGCTTTTGGTGTCACTGCAAGCGTGGTGGGGGGTCGTGGGTGGGGGTCGTGGTTGGAGTGACAATGACTGTATTTCCGGCAGGAAGCTATCAGCTCTCTGAAAGGAGAGTGTGGGAAACATGGCAGTGGCAGGCGAGTGTCTTCCCTGGGCCGATGTGAACTGCCCATCTCCCTCGTGAGGGGCACGGGGCAAGGAGTCTCCTGGCATTGGCCTGGCCCTGTTGCCTGTCTGTCCCCTCTTGCTTGTGGGTGTGTCACCTTACCTTGCTGCTTCTGCTAATTGACTTTGTGTGTTTGTGTGTCTCTCTGTGTGAGTCTGTGTGTGTCTTTGTGTGTGTCTATGTGTGTTTGCATCTGTGTGCGTGAACATGTGCATCTACATGTGTTTGCATCTGTGTGTGTGAGTGTGAGCGTCTACATGAGTGTGTGTGTGTCTACGTGTGTTTGCATCTGTGCGTGAACATGTGCATCTACGTGTGTTTGCATCTGTGTGTGTGAGTGTGAGCGTCTACGAGTGTGTGTGTGTCTATGTGTGTTTGCATCTGTGTGTGAGCGTGTGTGTCTACGTGTGTTTGCATCTGTGTGTGCAGTGCATGTGAGAATGTGTGCGTGTACCTGCCGTGCGTGTGGAGGCCTGGTGTCACCCTTGCTTGTTGTTCCTCAGAAGCCAACTACTACCCGTTTTTATTTTTTTGACACTACCGTGTGAGCTGTCCCCCCAGCCCCCGGGCCCATGCGTTCGAATCTTCAGCTGCTGCTGGTGCTTGGGAAGGTCCCGGCACCTTTGGGAGGTGGAGCCTTGGAGGAGGAAGGCAAGGCACGGGGGACGGGTGTGAGCCTGCGCAGACCAGCTTCCTCTCGCTCTTGCTCTCTCTGTCTCCTGAGGGCTGCGGTGACCTGAACCGATCCCTGCTTCTGCCTCCAGCCACGTCTTGGGCTATGCGATTCCCACCATAATAAACTTGTCTCATCTGGAGCCGCAAGTCAAATAAGCCTCTCTTTCTCCTCTAAATTGCTGGATCTGGGTGTTGTCTCATAGCAATAGGAAAAGCAGCGGGAACAGATGTTGTTCTGCAGCTCACAGACTCCATGAGGCTGGCTGCCAAGCGGGCTCCAGGGGTCTCCTGTCTCCACCTTACCAGAGTTTTAGATGGGTGTGGATTTGAACTCAGGTCTTCATGTTTTCATGGCAGACACTAAGCTGCCCAAGGCATATCCTGAGCCCCTGCTGATGCTTGCGAGGTGCTTTCCTTTTGCTTCCACCGTATCGCCACAAGCCCTGGCTGTGTCCCGGGTCCCTGGGCTCCCCGTGTTATGAGATGAGCCCCTTCCTTGCTGACCTTCTCTCACGAGCACGTTGGCACCGGGCCTCTGGTGCCCCTGCTTGGTTGGTTTTGCTTTTCTTAGCCGTGCTCTTTGCTGGAGGCCGTCCCTGCATGTCTACATGACGCTGCATGTGCGCAACTCCACCGCTCTCCCTCCCGTGTCTCGTTCCACGGCCCTCACACTTAGACTGTCGCCTGCACCTGGGACCCTCCGTCACCACACGCGCTTCGGGCGAAGCTTCTGCACCAGTAGCTCCCAGGAGATCGTGCCTGGCGTCTCCTCTCCAGGCCGCTCACTTCCTTCTCTTCCCGGTGTGGGACCTTCGCGAGCTTCTGTCCCGTGCGACTTTCCCACCAGTGAAACTGTGAGCTTCTGTCCCGTGCGACTTTCCCACCAGTGAAACTCTCGGATAGTTTTGCTTCCTCCCTCTCCCCCCTTGACCTTCAGATTCTGAGGCTCATTGGCTCTCTCTCTCTGGCTGCCGTTAGAGCTTCTGCCTTGGTCGGTATTTATGGAGGCTGCGGACGGATTCACACAGAAAGCACCACAGGCGCTCGGCGCATCCACCAATAGCAGCTGATTGTGTGGATTATGGGGCACCCTGGAACCTGACCCCCACAGCTGGGGAACATGCCCAGAATGCTTTTTATACGCACACAGAAATAGCTCCATGCTGAACTTTAAGCGAAGCCCCAAAGCTTGGCAAACATGTAATAGAATGGGAAGAATGCTGGGTTCAAAACTGGCATGTGGGCACGAGCTGGCACTGGGGATCTGTGGGACGCGAGCCCCGTGGGTGCTTCTGGGGTTAGTGCCCCCTCCTGAGATCGCCATCCCTGCTCCTGGTGTTACTAAAACCCTTGGCCGAGTGTTTCCTTTAGATGACGGCAGAAGCTGCTCTGGAGCATTCAGCTTGCTGCTGGGCTGGCAGAGGGCGGAGGAGCTTCCTTGCGTGGGAGGAGGCGGGGCCTGGGGTGCAGGCTCGCGGATGCAGTCCTGCCTTTTGCTTACTGTTTACAGGGTGTGCGTGTGTGTGTGCATGTGGTGAGTGTGTACATGTCTGGTGTATGTGTAGTGTGTGTGGTATGCGTGTGTGTGATGTGTGTGTGCATGTGGTGTGCGTGTGTGCAGTGTGCGTGTGCTGAGCACGTGTGTGATGTGTGTGTGGTGCGTGTGTGTGCGCGTGTGCAGTGTGAGTGTGCTGAGCACGTGTGTGATGTGTGTGGTGCGTGTGTGTGTGCGCGTGTGCAGTGTGCGTGTGCTGAGCACGTGTGTGTGTCTGTGTGTGTGTGCGCGTGTGCAGCGTGTGTGTGCTGAGCACGTGTGTGTGTGCTGTGACTCTACCTGGGTTCTGGGCCTTGATCCTGGGTCCTCACACTTGCTTGGCAAACCATCTCCCCAGCACTGAATTTACGCCTCTCCCCTGAGCTGTGGCCCCCAAGGGCCTTGCTTAGATCAGGCAGCTGCAGCGGACACTGGGACTCCGGGGCTCCAGACTCTGACGCTGTCGGAGCTTCTCTTCTGAAAAATCACCCGGCCTCGGGTACTATGTTGCCGACACAGGAGGACCAGACATCTGCAGTCTGTTTGCTGTGAGGACGACATTTGGGGCTGTGTTTGGGATCCTGGCAGGACCCTTTCCTTCTGGGCCCTGGGAGACATTGCTGGCCTCTGGGGTCTGGTATTGCCATGAGCAGCGTGGCTAACCAAGTGTTATGGTTGCATTTTGGTGTCAACTTAGCAGCTGCAGACTGTTTGGGGGCAGCGGTGGAGGGCTAATGGTTGGAATGGCCCTGAACAAGCCTGCAGGTTCTTGACTGATGGCTGTGGAGAACCAGCCCACAGTGGGTGGTGCTTCCCAGGGGTGGACCGGATAATAGGAGGTGCGAGGAGGAGGGGCTTGCTCTTCCCTTATCTTGTGTCGACTTGCAGTGGAGTTTACTCTGCGAGCGTAGGGCACTTTTAAAGAACCGTGACCTTCTTGGTTGCTGCTGCCACTGCCTCCGTCCTTGGCTGACTCAGAGCTTCACCTTTTCCACCACATTGTTGCTGTTCCCGCTGCCTTTGGAGCCTGGTCTCTGGGCCTTGCTGCTGCTCACTGCTCATCGCCGACGTCAGAACCCAGCATCTTCGACCCTCCAGACAGGTAAAGTCTTGAGACCTTGGGATCTTTTGGCTTTGTGGAACATTCTGGTCAAGGATGAAGCAGCTATGGGTGGCTACTTTGAAGGACACTACTGTTTATTGTGGGTTATTTTAATAAACTTATTTATATATATATTACATTCTACAGATTCTGTTTCTTCAGAGACTGATTAATAAGCCGAGGTTCACTCCCTCGTATTGCTGCTTGATTTGTGCGCCACGGTTGTGTGCTTGAGACCTGACCTTAGCAACCACAGCAGAGACCGTGGCTCTCCTCGGGCCTGCTCGCCAGGGTCGTTCGGTGATTCCTGCCTCTCCCCACTTCTGCCTTGTGCTTCTCGTGGCGTTGGTTCGATCCAGGTGTCAACTCGACATTTGAAGGCTGAGCTCTAGGCACATCATCTGATACACGAGGGACGACCCAGCCGTGGTGGGACATCCCCGGACAGGTGGATGAGATGCAGGCGGCTGTCCTTCGCAGACTCGTGGTTTGTCGAGTGAGGTTTTCCCGTCTCTCGGTGATCTCTGTGGATACGGCGTGACTGGTTCCTTTGACTTCTAGCGTTGGTGTGAACTCTCTTGCCAAAATGGACTATGAACTGTAATGGAGAATGGGAGAATTATAAGCAAGAATAAGACCTTCTTGTTCCCCAAAGATGCAGGGTCATGAATTTACCAGCGGCATGCAGACAAGCAGCAGCGTTTGTTTTGTTGTATTTTTTTTTAAATTTTTTTTATTATTATTATTTATTCAACTGTGCGTATGTGCATGTGTATATGTGCGCGCATATGTGTGTCTGTGTATGTGTAGAACCATGGACGAAATCGGGAACCACCATGGATGCCTCCACCTCCTTCTGCCCCGGGATTCACAGGCTCCGCCCTACCAGGACCAGAAGCGCAGGCCACCCCCGCTTCCGCCTGGCGTCTATACGTGGGACCTGGGAACCGAACTCAGGACCTTCCGCCTGCAAGGCGGAGGCTTAACCCCTGAGCCACCTCTCCAGCCCTGTTTTGTTGTATTTTTGAGCCAGGGTCTCCTTTTGCAGCTCAGACTGTCCCAGAACCCAGTGTATTATGGCTGGGCCCAAGCGTCCCACAACTCTCCTGTTTCAGCCCCCCAAGTGCTGGGACTGTGATCTGAGCCTCCACATCCTATTCCTTTTCTTCTTCTCGATCCAACCATGTAACGTCGTGACCTCGCCGTTCTGGTCACATGATGTCATGACTTCTCTGGTCTGTGCCGGCCTCACCTTTCACAGATTTCATTCCATTTCACTCTGAGAGTCAGCGTTCCCCAGAATCTCGCCTCCGAGTTGTCCCTGTCTCCTGGTGGTGGAGGCTTGTCCAAACCATTCCAGGTGGAGACGGGACAATTCCAGACCTGGGCGGACCCCTGTTCAGGCCACGGGCGTCTAGAGCTGCCTTGGGGGTCTCAGCTCAGATGTTTCCAGTGTCCCTCCCGGGCCTGAGGACTTGCAGATAGACAGGAGGGTGGACACATCTGCAGAGCTCGGGGTGGGACGTGGGGCGGAGCAATTCCTACATCCCGTCACACGCACAATGCAGACCCTTCTCTCGTCACGCGAGGGGCACAGGCTGCCAGGATGAGTCCTCGGCCCCAGGCAGGAACGGCTTCCCGGGAAGGATGATGGGTCAGCTGCTCAGTCATTTCCCCGAACACGGCTCCAAATGGTGCCCAGTGGTCCCGGCCTCTCCTCCCGTCTGCCAGGGCGCATTTCATTCCTGACCCAGAGCACAGCCCCAGGTCCCTGAACAAAAATCTTCAGTCCTGCCAAGTTGATCTTTTATTGTTGCTATTAAACATTTATTAAATACTCCGCGCGAGCCAAAGCCGGGTGAGCTGCGCTTCGGGGCCTGAGGGACAGGCCAGCAGCCCGGGCACGCGTCCTCTGCACAGTGTGACACGAGGGGCGTGTCGGGATGTCCATCCAGAGGTGACGGGGAGGGGGCAGCCAGTAGAGCCTGTGCGGCTGTGGGCACGGGGCTGGTACAGCCAAGCTTTCCTCCTCCCCCAAGAGGGTCCTGGTGGGGAGCACCTTGGGGCTGGATGAACGTTTAGACAACGACTGCTCTGTTTTGCATCATTTCAAATGCGCCTTGCAGGCTGAGCCCCTGGTTCCTCACCACAGAGCATCAGTCCAAGCTCAGATCTGGACCAAAGCTCTTACTGTCACCTCGGGGGTTTGTTTACACAGACCCCATAAACTTCTCTTCTTAGTGTGTGATATGCAGATTTCAAGACTGAAAGCAAGAATTAGCCCATCTTGTCACCGTGCAGGCCCTCCTGGGCTTGGGGAGCATTCTGGAGTTCCACATGGCACTGGCCAGAAGGAGCTCTACTGTCCACAGCCCCCCCAGACCCCCAGGGCGGACTGGCTGCTTTGCCAGCTCCTCAGGGCACCCGAAGGACTCCTGGCCGGGCGCCTCTTGCGTGCTCCCCGCCTGTCTGCGAGTCATCTGTGTCCCGCCTTCTGGACTCTTCCCTCTTCCTGTCTCTGCCCTTGCTAGGCCTGTGACCTAGAAGACCCGTGCCCCCCTTTCCAGGCTGCCCTGCAGCAGAAGATGGCCGGGCCCTGCAGACCCCAAGGACCCCCCATGTCAGGGCGACAACCTCGGGGCAGCCATCATTCCATCAGGTGGTCCCTGTGCCCGGGCCTGCTTCCCAGGGCTGCCTGGGGACTTCGGCCCACAGTGGCCCTCCGTCCCACCTGCACTCTCCCCAGGCCAATGGAGGGAGGCCCAAGCCAAGGCCCAACTCGCCATGGCCGCATGGTAGCAAGGGTCCCTCCTGGAGTATGTACCCCTCCATCCTGCTCTTGACCCAGCGCCTCCCCCCTCCCCTCCCTCCTGGAGTCTGTACCCCTCCCCCCTCCGTCCTGTCTGTTTACCCAGCGCCTCATCCCCCTTCTCTCCCCTCCCTCCTGGAGTCTGCACCCCTCCATCCTGCTCTTGACCCAGCGCCCCCCCTTCCCTCCCTCCTGGAGTCTGTACCCCTCCGTCTTGCTCTTGACCCAGCGCCTCACCCCCCCCCCCCGGGTCTCACCACTCATCCTGCCCCTTCTGGTCCTGAGCCTGGGGTCTGTCCTCAGAACAAAGAGCCCCTGACGCATCCCTCCATGTTCCCGTGCCCGGTGACCCACACACTGGCCTCACTGGTTTGCACGCATGTCCGATGTTGCCTCCTCTGCCAGGAAGGCCTCCCGACCTGCTCCTTAGCCAGCAGACTCACAGCGTTGACTTGGGGCAAAACCAGGAGGCGTCGCCGGTGTGGAGACCGACTGCAGCTCATGGCACCCAGGCTGACAGTGGACACACGGCGGGCACGCAGCTAGCTGAGGGTCCTGTGGCCTTGCAGGTCTGACCAGGGTGCCGTGCCCATGGCGAGACCCAGCCGCGGGCTGCTGCGTGGCAGCGGTACGGCTGGCCACCAGGGGGCACTGTTGGCCAGGTCTCCCCAGCCGCGCTCCGGCCGCTGCAGCGCTGCCTGCAATGGAGGGCTGGCAGCCCTGGAGTCTGTCAGATTCATTTGCTGGAAGCGGCTGGAGGTCCCTGGCTGAGGGCAGACGACGGGAACATAAAGATGGCAGCAAGGAGCTTCGAGAAATGCAGCCGGGCCCCCGGGGCTGCACACTGCATGTGCCGCGGTGCTGCCTGGCCTCTGGGCTCTGCCCAGCCCCCAGAGACCCCGTGTGTGGAGGAGGAGCCGGGGCCCCTGGCCCTGGCTGGCACCGAGGCTCTGAGCAGCCCACAGTGGGGCGGGGCGCGGCGACTGTGGGGTATCCTTGCTCCAGCCAAGCCCAGGGCTGATTCTGGGCGGTACAGCGGGGGGGGGGGGGGTCCGCTGGGGCAGCCCCGGCTCTCTGTCCAGTCTTCACTGGATCCCACTGGGTGAGTTGGGGGTTCTCCAGATGCTGGCCATTGTTCCCCGGAACCTACCTGTGCTGCCTCCTATCGGGGTCCCAGAAGAGCCTCACGTTCTTGCTCTGTGTGTCTTGACATGGCACGTGGGAGGCAGGCAAGGAGTTGGCTTGGGGGGGATGCGTTTGGCTTCGAGGTCTGCCTTCTCTTCTCCCTCGTAGGGTCACGGTTCCGTAAACCAGACCCACGGGGCGTGTACTTACAAGAATTAAGACGATGTCTTTCAGCAACAGCACCACGCGGGAGAACACCGTGCCAGCTCCGGGGTCTCCCCTTCTAGCTGCTTGGACCTTGGCGGGGTGTTCTCCCCTCTGGACATCAGTTTTCTGCTTGCCCTTTGACCCCCCGTAGTATTGTGCCTGCCCATGTTCCCCCAGAGCCCACGCCCAGGCCTGTCTTGTGTTCCTGTTCTCCTTACTCTGCCTGGAAAGCATGTGGCCAGCCCAGGGCCACGTGCAGCCTCGGTGTGGACACAGGGACACCTGCTTTCCAGGCACCCCTGCCCCACCCTCTGGTCCACCCCACGCACAGCTTCCAGTGGACAGCCCAGCCCCTGTTCACTGCCTGCAGGAGCCACCCAGTGTCCCCCGACTCCGCTCCTGTCGCCTGCGTCTCTCACTGGGCTCCTTCGCGTTTGGCTCAGACACCCAACATCCCCCAGTAGGCACCGCCCCAACTCCTCTGGCATCCTGGATGCTCCTAACGAGGTGCCGGGCATGAAAAGGGACTTCCCGCTGGCGGCTTTGACTCCGCTGGGATCAGGGGGCTGCAGGGTGTCGAGGACGCATGTGGACATCAGGGGGGCCCGCCTGTGTGTTCTCAGCATGGTCTTAGCCTCGCCTGGCAGCCGAGCCAGGGCTGGTCCCTGGGGGTCCCCCACTGACCTTGCCCCCGTGTCACTGCAGCATGTCCACCAGCTTCAGGCCAGGCAGCCCCTCACCTCCCTGCCCCCGTGGGTCCTGCCCACCTGCCCACTCCAGCCCCATGGCCAGGCCAGGCCTGTCTGTCTGCGCTCCCTCTGTCGGGAGCCTTTCCTCTCTCGGGGACTATGCTTGTGTGCTGGTCTCGCCCTAGATGTGTGCCAACGCGCAAGAGAGGGCCCTGCCACGCCCTGTCTACCTGTGGCTGCCCATGTGGACCTGGCCAGCAGGCCAGGATGCTTAGACACAGAGATGTACCTCTTGGCCCGGGGCTCCAGGGGCTACTGAATGTTGAAGGACAGATGCCCCTCAACACATGCACGGTGGGGTTGCTTCTGCCCCCCAGGGCGGTGTCCCTCCCCTTCCCTGCCCCATAAATCTTGACTTGAAATGCGCAATTTGTGTCTTCATGGTGCGTGCTTCCAAGAGCATAGACAAACATCTGCCTGCGTTCCGTCGGGTCTCTTGGGACTGTGGACATGAATAAATGCAAGGGAAAAGCAAGCCTGTGCGGTGTACATGCATACCAGAGGCATGTCTGTGCGTGTAGGTGCACATGTGTTTACACACCCGTGCATAGACGGCCTGTGTGTGTGTGTGTGCACACCCGTGCATAGAGGGCTCTGTGTGTGTGTGCACACCTGTGCATAGAGGCCTGTGTGTGTGCACACCCGTGCATAGAGGCCTGTGTGTGTGTGTGTGCACACCTGTGCATAGAGGCCTGTGTGTGTGTGTGCACACCCGTACATAGAGGCCTGTGTGTGTGTGCACACCCGTGCATAGAGGCCTGTGTGTGTGTGTGCGCACACCCGTGCATAGATGCCTGTGTGTGTGCACACCTGTGCATAGAGGCCTGTGTGTGTGTGTGTGTGTGCACACCTGTGCATAGAGGCCTGTGTGTGTGTGTGCACACCCGTGCATAGAGGCCTGTGTATGTGCACACACCCGTGCATAGACGCCTGTGTGTGTGTGTGCACACCCGTGCATAGAGGCCTGTGTGTGTGTGCACACCCGTGCATAGAGGCCTGTGTGTGTGTGTGCACACCTGTGCATAGAGGCCTGTGTGTGTGCACACCCGTGCATAGAGGCCTGTGTGTGTGTGCACACCCGTGCATAGAGGCCTGTGTGGTGTGTGTGCACACCCGTGCATAGAGGCCTGTGTGTGTGCACACCCGTGCATAGAGGCCTGTGTGTGTGTGTGTGCACACCCGTGCATAGAGGCCTGTGTGTGCGCACACCCGTGCATAGAGGCCTGTTGGTGTGTGTGTGCACACCCGTGCATAGAGGCCTGTGTGTGTGTGTGCACACCCGTGCATAGAGGCCTGTGTGTGTGTGTGCACACCCGTGCATAGAGGCCTGTGTGTGTGTGTGCACACCCGTGCATAGAGGCCTGTGTGTGTGTGCACACCCGTGCATAGAGGCCTGTGTGTGTGTGCACACCCGTGCATAGAGGCCTGTGTGTGTGTGCACACCCGTGCATAGAGGCCTGTGTGTGTGTGCACACTAGAGTGCATGCTAGCATGTGCCTTTGTGCATCTTCTCTTGCCCAGCGGATTCTAAAGCACTGGAAGTCCACGCTAACCTCTTGCGTGCTCACCCCATGTCCCCTCGCTCCTCTCTCTGCCCCAGTTCCTAGGACAGAGCTCAGATCACAGTGGCAAATTCACCAGCACTGAGTTTCCGGGGTGCACTTTGGTCCTGACCACGTCGCCCACACTCAGCGACGCCCAGTCTTGTCACTGCGAATGTTCCAGATGAAATGGTAGCGCCTTCTTATTTGTCCTGGGACTTCTTCTCCCAGCGTGGTGGTAATTAATTGCTTGTTTCGCCCGGCCTGACTCCTTCCTAATTGTCTGCAGGAGTGACGCGCTTCCCCAGAGACCCCAGTTCCTCCAGAGGCCCCTTTGCATTCACTGCACGTCCAGACTCCCGCCCCGGAGGAGCGCCCCTTCCCTCCCAGGGAGCCGCAGCCCTCTGCACAGAGCCCCCCAGTCTGCATCCCGAGGAGAGTCCGGCTTTCAGCTGCAAGGAATCGCTCTTCATCTCCCCGTTCCTTCCCGCACTCAGGTGTGACGGGATCACCGATTCTAGTCCAGGCCGGTTCCAAGCCAGGTTCCCGTCTGTGGGGTATTAGAGTCGGCTCTGCACATGAGCAGCGTTGGCCCTGGTCCACTGGGCCGAAGGCCTCTGCTGAGATTCTTAAAATAAACACGCGTGGGCCTCCTTTGCGCCGGGGGGCTCTTTCCTGCTCCCTGCTTTCATTCTCCAACCAACCGTGGGAGGGAGGGAGTGGCTGCCCCCAATTTACACTGGCGAAAGGGGCCCTGAGAGAAGTCTGTTTACCGGGGAGCAAAGCCACTGGGTGGGGGAGCTGCCGGGGGTAGTGGGTGCTGCTGGGGCCCTGTGCACCCCAGGCTGTCACCCCCACAGGCAGAGGGCGCTTCTGCAAGTCTACCCTGCCGTGCTCCCCACTGCTTTGGGGTCCCAGCTCTGCCCCTTGTCCAGGCACACCCCATCTGCTCCTTCCCCTGCTGGCTCTGGGGCTGTGGGGAGACCTGCTTCCTCCCACTTAAGACATGGGCCCCCCACTGCAGAGGCACTCGGGGGCTCTCGCTCAGGCAGCAGGAAGTGCTCCAGGTGAGTCATTCCCATGCCTCCTCCCACTCCTCACCCGGCCTCATCGCCGGGCCGTGTCCCTGCGGCTAGTGCGCTTCATGCCGATCTCGGCACTGCACCGGGCGACCAGCGAGCCACCCAGAGGGGACAGGCCGCCGCGTGCCCAGGGAGTCACATACGAGAGACGGTGAGAGACGGGTGGCAGGCGCAGCCCCCCTCCCCTGTCCGTGCGGGCTCTGGTTGCCCGGCTGGTCTCACTGAAATGTGCCCAGTGAGCCGCGTACAAGCGAAGTGGGGCCAGGCCTGTGCTCTCTCATGCCGTCGGGACTGAGGGGGCTTCCAGGACCCCAGCCCCTGTCCTAATCTGCCAGGCTGTGCAGGTTGGTGGTGGTGCGATGAGACACCCCAGGAAGGCGACTCAAGGAAGGGACGGTTCATTCCTGCTCCCAGCCTGAGGACAAGGGGGGAGCCAGGGCGGCTGGTGACAGGGCATCTGTGGCGGGAAGGAGAGAGAGAGGGAAAGAGAGAGAGAGGGAGGGAGAGAGAGAGAGAGAGGGAGAGAAGGAGAGAGAGAAGGAGAGAGAGGAGAAGGAGAAGAGAAGGAGAGAGAGAGAGAGGAGAATGAGAGAAGGGAGAGAGAGGGAGAGAGAGAGAGAAAGGAAAGAGAGGAAGAGAGAAGGAGAGAGAGGAGAGGAGAGGAGGGAGGGAGGGGGGAGAAGAGAAGGAGCGAGAGAGAGAGAGAGAGAGAGAAGAGTAGAGAGAGAGAGAGGAGAGGGAAGGGAGGGAGGAGAGAGAGAGGAGGGAGAGGGAGCTGGTGCGTCCACCTGCGCTTCATTCACTACTCGTCCTGCCCTGTTCTTCCTATGTGCGCCCACCCGCAGTTGGATGAATTTGCCCTCCATGAACATAATCCAGAAACTTCCTCGCAGGCACGCCAGAGGTTTGTGACCATAGGGACTGACGCAGTCGCTGACAAATGACCATCACACAGCTTAAGGGAACAAGGGGTTTCCTTACGACAGTCCAGTTACAGTTCTCAGCCCAGCTTGACGGGAGAGCAGCACCAACACCAGGGCCGAGGGAACTGGCCACACCATCACTGCATAATGGCTGAGAGATGGACGATCCTTACTTGCCAGACCAGAATGTCTGGCCAGGTGTACAGAAGGATGCCAACCCTCTCAACCAGCTCTCTGTGATTTATCCAGGGCCTAGTCCCACCCACCATGGGCTGGGTCTGCCCCATCAGCTAGACAATCTCCTGCAGGTTTGCTCTGGGCGTTAAGTAGACTACTAATTCTCCACAAATGTGCCCAGAGCTCAAACCCTCAACAGTCAAGTTGACACCAGTGTGTAACTATGACAGGGACTGTAGAATCCATTAGGATGACAATGAAAATTCACCCCTCCCTTCCCTTCCCTCCCCTCCCCTCCCCTCCCCTCCCCTCCCTTCTCCTGCCTTCCCCTTCCCTCCCTTCCCCTCCCCAGTACCCTCCCTCACTCTTTCCCCTTCCTCTTCTTCCTCTCGTTCTCACCTCACCCCCCGTGCCTTCCCTCTTCTTCCCCCCCCTCAACCCCTCCCTTCTCCTCCCTCTCCTCTCCTCCCCCCCCTCCCCTGCCTTCCCCTCCCCCCTCTCCCCTCCCTTCTCCTCCCCTCCCCTCCCCTGCCTTCCCCTGCCTTCCCCTCCCCCTCTCCTCCCCTCTTCCCTCCTCTCTTCCGTCTTCCCTCACCACTGCCCCACCGCTTCCAGGCTCTCAGCTGGCACAGAGAACACAGCCGTGCCCCCTTGGAGCTGGCACAGAGAACACAGCCGTGCCCCCTTGGAGCTGGCACAGAGAACACAGCCGTGCCCCCTTGGAGTTGCCCAGCAGCAGCTTTGCCTGGCGCTCCCTGGGAGACGCTGTTGCCCAGGGTGCAGGATGCGGCTCGGCCTCGGCTGGGCTCCGCTGGGCCCCGGGGCCTCCTGCTCACCAGCTTCCCTCTCCCTCCGCACAGTGGATTTCCTGGGACGGCCTCGTCAGCTCCTGTCTAGCCAGAGGGTCCCCAAGTCACCAAGCAGTGCCCCTGAAGGTCACCTTGTCGGTCATGTGGCCCCCGATGGCCAAGTGCCCAGGGCTGCCCAAACACCGCATGGAGCTCTGGCCCTTGGTGAGCTGTGCTCATGCCAGGCCTGCTGGGCGGATGCATCTGGAAAACTCTGTGCGAGGAGGTAGGTGTAGTCCACGGAGACGAGACACCGTCCTCCCCATCCCTCCTCCTCGCTGCCCTCCCCTCCTCTCCCTCTCCCTCTTCTTCCTCTTTTCTGCCCTCTCTTTTTCTCCTTTTGTTCCCTCCTTCCTCCTTCCCTCTCCCTCCTCCTCGCCCTCCTCCCCTCCCTCCTCCTCGCCCTCCTCCCCTCCCTCCTCCTCACCCTGCTCCCCTCCCTCCTCCTCTCCTCCTCGCCTTCCGTCCTCCTCCCCCCCTCCCTCCCTCCTCCCGCCCTCCTCCTCCCCTCCCTCCTCCTCACCCTCCTCCCCTCCCTCCTCCTCGCCCTCCTCCTTACCCTCCTCCCCTCCCTCCTCCTCGCCCTCCTCCCCCTCCCTCTCCTCGCCCCTCCTCCCTTTCCTCGCTTCCCCCCCCGCTGTCCCTCCTCAGCTCTCCTCCCTCCTCCTCCCCTCCTCCCCTCCCTCCTCCTCGCCCTCCTCCCCTCCCTCCCTCGCCCTCCCCCCTCCCTCCTCCTCACCCTCCTCCCCTCCCTCCTCCGTACCCTCCTCCCCCCCTCCTTCCTCCTCGCCCCCTCCTTTCCTCCTTCCCGCTGTCCCTCCTCAGCTCTCTTCCCTCCTCCTCACCCCTCTCCCCTCCCTCCTCCCCCCCTCCCGCCCTTCCTCCTTCCCTCCCTCCCCGCTGCCCTCCCTCAGCTCTCCCCCTCCTCCCCACCCCCCTCCTCCCCTCCCTCCCCTCTTCCTCCTCGCCCTTTCTTCCGCCGTCCCTCCCTCAGCTCTCCTCCCGCCCTCCCCCTCCCTCCTCCCACCCTCCTCCCCTCCTCCTCCTCGCCCCCTCCCCTCCCTTTCTCCTTCCCGCCGTCCCTCCCTCAGCTCTCCTCCCTCCTCCCCCCTCCTCCCCTCCCTCCTCCCTCTCCCTCCCTTTCTCCTTCCGCCGCCTCCCTCAGCTCCTCCTCCCCTCCTCCCCATCCCTCTCCTCACCCTCCTCCCCTCCCCTCTCTTCCTCCTCCCTTTCTCCTTCCCGCCGTCCCTCCCTCAGCTCTCCTACCTCCCCCTCGCCCTCCTCCCCTCCCTCCTCCCTCGCCCTCCCTGTGCTCCAAGCGTTGGGTGGGCTCCTCCAGCACAGGCTCAGCCCGGCACACGACCCTTGGTGGTTCTGCGTGCGGCTCAGGCTGCGAGCCGGAGGATTCCCTTCCCGACCAGCAGGATCAGTTCAGCCAAACATCCCGGCCTGGCCGCAGGTGCAGCATCAGTGAACCCCCAGTGTGGGACTTACTCTCCCTGCAGTAGTGGGCTGCACGTGCCCCCTTAGCTGGGCCACAGGTGCGCAGTGGGTGGTCAGGGACCACAGGTAGCAGGAAAAGCCCCACGGGCCACCAGGTCCTGTGCAGATCACTCTGCCCGGGTTCCGGGGCACGGCGCCCTCTCCTCACCTGGTGCGTTGTCTTTCGGGGTGAGAGTGAAATCTGTGCCTTCGGCTTGGATGTTAGGCTTTCAGCTGCACCACGGCCTCCTGCGTGTCCAGCTGAGGCCACAGACCCGGGACTTCTCCGCCTGCGCAAGGATGTGCGGTCCGTCGTGGTACTAGGGGACAGAACATCTCCCACACACCGTCTCTTTGTGGCCTGGGATACCTCGTTAGACACGCCCCATCCACGTCTCCCGGTCCATCCTGGCCGTCTCCAGCCCGTGCCTCCCCTTCTCCACGCTTACTGCAATCCGTGCTGTCCTTAGGACCCAGTCCCCTCCATGCCGTCTCCTCGGTCTACCACGCTGCCCACACACATCTCGGGAGAGCCCCAGACTACCCCGGGACCCCAACCATCCCCTCTGCCAGGCCCTGACTTCCCATGCGCTTTGAGCTGCTCCTTGGGCATGTGAGTCTCATCGCAATGGTGGGATCACTCGGCCCCCAAGCAGTGACTTGGTCATTCCCAGCCTGGGCACTCGGCAGAGACCCGGGACTCCACGGTGGGAGTCTCTCCGGCTCCACGGCTTCTCCAGGTGCCTCGCCGTCCTGCCAGGGAGCTCCGGGAACTGTCACCTCGACCTGTGTCATTCTCCTCCAAGTTTGGGGATCCTAGGGCCAAGGGGGATCAGCTGGTGCTGAGCGGGAGTCTCGGGGTGACTACTTCATCCGAGTGCTTTTGGGGGAATGTCCTTGAATGGCTTCCAGGGAAGAGAACCCGTTTGGAGCTTGCACTTCTCTAGAAAGTTCTGGCCGGCATCCACCCACCTGCACGACTGGATACTCATCTAATTAATTCCGAGTCCTAGTCAGTGCCAGGGTGGGATCTGAACAGAGGAGGTTCGTGGCTCCCGTGGAGTAGGATTAAAGCTCTCTTTGTATGGGATCTTGCTCAGTCTTTAACCTCTGACAGAAGGGGGTCTCCTGGCACCCCACCCCTCCAGCTGGTCTCTCTGACTGTACAGCCGGGTAATATAAGTTCACTCATTTCGCTGATTTCTGTCCACTCCCATCCATCCCTGTGAAATTAACAGGAAAAAATTACAAATTGCTGGAAGACAGAGACCTTTAACGGTGAGCGCACTGCCTTATGCAGGTTTGATAAGCTACGAGCATTAAAAATAGAAGCGACACGGCTGTAGGTAGACCTGGAGTCCTTAAATTTTAATAAGTACTGGCTACAGGCAATGCCCGGGGCGGGAGGAGAGGGACTGGACCCAGGCAGCTGAGGGTCCAGCTGCCCAGGGGGCCGGACCACACTCAGCCCTGTCCCAGCCTCTCTGGGCTGGGCTGCTGTCCAGCCGCCCACGACTCTGTGGACAGACCCCCCACTCCATCTCAGGCTCTGGTCACCACGTGTCCCTTTGGTCCCTGCTTGGAGTCTCTGGAGGCAGCAGGCTCAGCCCATGTTCACCCGAGCACCTTGCAGATATTCTGGGCTCTGGTGGGGGGTTAAATTCTTGTTTTATAATTGATCAATTAATCATATATCCCCAGAATTCAGAGAGCAAGGGTCTGGCGAATGGTCAATAAGGTACCAAAATGCCCTGCCTGCGCCGGAGGGTGTGGTCTGAGAGACATCTGTGTCCCCCCACCCCCGGTGCCTGCCCATGAGTTGGATTCTGCACAGCTGACCCTCCGGAAAAGTACTTGGGCCCCCTCCATGGGCATGTGATCCCCCTCGTGTCCTGTAGATACCAAGTCAGAACTGTGACCTCCCAGGAGACTGGCTAGGAGACGGTGCCTCTGGGCACTGGGGCGGCCCTCCTCCTGGGGGTGTCTCCTGGCATGGTGCAGAGGGGGACACGCTGGCTCCCCGCCTTCTGGAGCCAGCACGCAGGCTTGGGGCCTGTCTGCACGTTCTCAGACATGCTTTTCTTAGCTGCGGACACCACTGGCTGGCAATTCAGGGCAGTAGACATGTATGTGGCTCCGCTGGGCTGGGCACAGTTGTCCGAGCCTCCTGGATGCGTCCTCTGCTTCTCTGCTCCCCTTCCTTGCAGGCCGAGCACTGGAGGTGAGTCATGGCCAGGCTGGCAGGGGTGGGCGCCCCTGGGGCGGTGGCCACGGGATGCTGCGGCGCACAGTTCCAGGTTGCAATGCATCACGGTGGACAAGTGGCCTCAGGAGCCACAGGAGCTGGTCACGTGTGGAGCACGTAGCAGAGAGCAGCGCATGCTCGTCTGCACGGCGGCTTGCTTGTCCTCCTCTTTGCACTGCTCCAGGCCACCTGCCGAGGGAGCGCGCCCCGCAGGGCCTGGGTCTTCTTCTCACATCAACCGATGCAGTCGAGGCCCAGGGCCAGACTTACATCTGAGGGACCCTGCTTAGGTGGGTCCGGAGCCTGCCCCAGGGGTCAGGCTGGCAAGTGACGCTCGCCATCGCAAGGGGAGGGCACAGAGCTGGTAGTCGGAGAGCCGGAAGGACAGAGAAGCACTGCGCGGTCCCTTGGGGCCCGGAGGAGGAGCTCTGGCTGCTGTGGAGAGGCGCGGCCGGCAGAATGTGAAGGACACGTGTGTGAGGCTGTGGGTCAGCCGGTGCTGACCACAGGCCAGGCGCGGCCACGTGTTCTGGTGGGCGTGTGAAGAAGCCTCTGCGTGACGTCAGTCTCTGGACCCGGCCCGAGGACTGCAGACACCTGTGCAGGGCTGATGGCCTCCCCCAGTCCACCGAGCAGCACCGAAAGGCAGAGAAAAGGAGAATTTGCTCTGCCGAGCCGGTCACTGCCCCCTGCTTTCTTCAGAACGAGGCTCAGATGTGAGCCGCTCTGTGGCTCGCCGTGGCCTCCAGCTCGGTTCCCGCAGGTCATAGCATCAACTCCACCGTGGTGGGAGCTGAGCTCTTAACACGCTCTCTTTGCATAGTTGCTTCTCCCACGGGTTCAGTTTCCCTGGGGACTTGAGGAGGGGAGGCCGGCTGGCAGCCCACAGGATGGCATCGGAGGGTGTGATGAGTGTTGTGGCTCAGCTGTGGCTCAGGGTAGTGGTCGTGGGACCACAAGGGTGCCTATGTGGCATGGAGACCCAGTGGGAGGCGAGTGGGCAGGCAGGACTGTCCCACGGCCTCCGTAGTGGGCATTCTGGGCGCTGTGCAGGAACTGGCAGGCTGGCAGTTCTCTGTGCTCATGGTGCCCATTGCACAGGTGGGAGGTGCCGGTCCAGGGGAGCCGGGCGACCCACCCAGAGCGCCATTCAGCACCCCTGGATCTGGTGTCCAGAGAGCGGTGGTACTTGCTGTGATCTGAAATCACTCACCTCTGGCAGGAGAATGCACAGAACTTAAACTAACAACCCCAACAATCCCCCGGCCTCAGCTGGTTGTTACTGGGGTGGGGACCCTCTGTCCTTGGGTGGGTGGTCACTCTTGTTCTCTGAGCCAGGACTCTAGTCCTGCCTCACTTCACCATCTGCCTTGGACTCTGGACTCTGCCTGCAGCTTCCTCCCATGGCCCCTGACTCCAGAACCACCAGTTTTTTCATTGAGAGTCTAAGGGCCCCAGTTGAATGGCACATGTCGGGTGGGCACAGTGCCACCCTTGGGGAGACAAGTCACACACACACACACACACACACACACACACACTCTCTCTCTCTCTCTCTCTCTCTCTCTCTCTCTCTCTCTCTCCATGGCTCAGGATCGTGTTACCCTGGCTGTCGTGCTATTGAGATGCCTGGATTCCCAGCACACTGATTTCGTCAAGGGAAAGATCTACTGATGAATTCACACAGAAAGAGAATCAGGAGGGGGCTGGCTGGAGAGGCAGGTCGCTGGGACATGCGAGCCCCTTCTCTCTGCTTCCTCATCACCTCAGAGCTTCCACATCACCTCAGAGCTTCCTCATCACCTCAGAGCTTCCTGGTCACCTCAGAGCTTCCTCGTCACCTCAGAGCTTCCTCGTCACCTCAGAGCTTCCTGGTCACCTCAGAGCTTCCTCGTCACCTCAGAGCTTCCTCGTCACCTCAGAGCTTCCTCGTCACCTCACAGCTTCCTGGTCACCTCAGAGCTTCCTCGTCACCTCACAGCTTCTTCGTCACCTCAGAGCTTCCTGATCACCTCAGAGCTTCCTGATCACCTCAGAGCTTCCTGGTCACCTCAGAACTTCCTTGTCACCTCAGAGCTTCCTTGTCACCTCAGAGCTTCCTCATCGCCTCAGAGCTTCCTGGTCACCTCAGAACTTCCTTGTCACCTGAGCTTCCTGGTCACCTCAGAGCTTCCTTGTCACCTCAGCGCTTCCTGATCACCTCAGAGCTTCCTGGTCACCTCAGAGCTTCCTGATCACCTCAGAGCTTCCTCGTTACCTCAGAGCTTCCTGATCACCTCAGAGCTTCCTGATCACCTCAGAGCTTCCTGGTCACCTCAGAACTTCCTGGTCACCTCAGAGCTTCCTCGTCACCTCAGAGCTTCCTGATCACCTTAGAGCTTCCTGGTCACCTCAGAGCTTCCTCGTCACCTCAGAGCTTCCTCGTCACTTTAGAACTTCCTGGTCATCTCGGAGCTTCGTCGTCACCTCAGATGAGCAGCATTGTTTTGCTCTGGCTTTTTTCCATCTTCCTTGGCCGGCTGCAGACACGAGCCTTTGAAACTGCACAAAATAAATACTAAGAAGTCGCACCATTTCCATCTTCTGGTTGCTGAAAGAATACAAGACCCAAACAACTTAGGACAACAAGAGATTTATTTATGTGCATGGTTTTTAGTTACATGCATCAGCCTGGCTTGAGAATTCATCAGTAACCAAGAAAACTGGCCACACCATATCCGTAGGAATTGCCGAGGAAGAGACAGATTTCTCAGAGGTCACGCGGGTTCTCGCGGGCTCAGGTGGGCCCGAAGTAGAGGCCGCGCATGCCGTGCTCTGTCCTGTCAGGGGTCTCGTCTGGACTGGGCCGTTCTATCTAAAGACGCTGGAACAGTGGCTGTCGTTCAAGGCCACGGCCGCCCGCGTTCCTACGTGGCACAGCGTTGCTGTGCTTTTAATCACCCAGACCTAAGGATCAGGAACATTCAGCGCCATTTGAAAGAGTTGGTTGCAATAGCGCAGAAAACAGGAACTTGTTTTAAAGCCGGGGTCGAGGGAGGTATAAATGCAGGGAAATTAGAATCTTACTAGGATCCCAATGCTCCTCCCGAGGATAACAGGGAAGCGTCCGCGGGGTCTCGGAGGGGGGCAGAGGCCGCCGCCGTCACAGGAGCAAGGGAGCCCCAGAGTGCCCGTCCCCACGGAGCTGCAGGAAGTGTCCCCGAGGCAAGGGGAGTCTCCCCTCTTCTCTCCTCCACCCTTCTTTCCCCTTTCTTCTCTCTCCTTCCTTTTTCCTCTCTTCCTTCTCCCTTCTCTTTTCTATTGCTCTTCCTCTTTCTCTCTCTCCCTTTTCCTCCTCTCTTCCTTCCCTCTCCTTTCTCCTCTCCTGTTCTTCTCTCTTCTCTCCCTCTCCATGTCCCTTCTTTTCCTGTTTCTTCTCTCTGTTCTGTCTTTTCTTCCTTCTTTCTCCTCTCTTCTTTGTTTTTTCTTCCTCTTTTTCTCTTTCCCTTTTCTCCTCTCTACTCTCTTCTCTTTCCTCATCTCTTTCTTCTCTTTCCTCTCTTTTCTCTCCTGATCTTCTCTCTTCCTCCCTCTCCAATTTCCCCTTTTTTTCCTCTTTCTTCTCTCTTGTTTTTCTTCCTCTTTTTCTCCTTTTTTTCTTCTCTCTTCTCTTTCCTCTCTTTTTTCTCCTCTCTCTCTCTCTCCCTGTCCTCCTTGACTTGAAGCTCTCTCTTCTGTTGTAAAGCTCTCCCACCTTAAGTCTAAGCTGTGCTGCCTTAGTCACTAGACTCTTAACTCTAATAAAACTTTTAAGAATCAAAAAAAAAAAAAGAGAGAGAGAGATGGATGGGCTGCTGGTTAAACACCTTGACATCATGTGCAAAATGCTGGATTTGTAATCATGTGGAATGTAAGAACCTTGGTGCTGTGTAAGACTCCACTCAGGTATAGCCAGAGAAGGGGGGGGCAACGACATAAACTGTGCGACTGAATCTCTGCAGGAAGCTGCAGGTTAAACCACACTTGCAGAGGAGGCCCGAGGATGCTGTAGATTCTAGGAACATTGACCACATGCCAAGGAGAGACTGTTCTCAGCCCAAGAGAAAGGCCACGTGGACAACCACGGGCAAGGCCACAGCTCGCTGATGCCCATGGGCTGCAGGTAGTGCTGCTGCGTGCTGCAGACCACAGCTGCAGCGCTGCAGGGCTCCATATTTGCCCTTCTGTTTGTCGGTCTTGCTCTGTCCCACCCCCTCCTCTCCAGGCCTCGCTCCTCCCTTTCAGGGCTGCTGCATGTTGGACGCGCTTACAAGGGATCGCAGATGAGAGTCGCGCTGAGTCTCAGAGATGCTTTGGACTTGAGTTTTGAGGAACCCTGGGATCGCTGGAACCGGGTCCTCTAAGGGACGGCCCCAGTGCATCATGGGCCGTTCGGAGCAGGGCAAAGCGTGTGGTGTGGGCATGATGTGCCTCTCGTTGGAGGGTCCCGCTGGAGGGCGTGGCCCAGCTGGTGGCTGTACTAGGTGATTGGACCGTGTAACCGCGATGAGATCACAGCCCAGGGCTCTGCTGCCCCTAGGTCTGGTTGGGGGAGTGCGTCCCTGGGATGAAGAGTCTCCGGGCTCCAGAGAGATCTGAGGACACTAGGGATTCACAACTGCTGAGTGACCACGTGCTCCCTGGGTCTCCCAGAGGCCCTCTGGGACGGGGCCTGCCGCGGCAGCACCCCGCAGAGCCTCGCTCACCGCCGGGCGTTGCTGGAGATATCAAAGGCAACATCTTCCACGCACGTGAGGTCAGCGTGTACCCGACAGAGCCCTGCTGAAAACGGGCGCGTTTGATCAATCATTCATGCGTCGTGCAGAGCGAAGGGAGAATAACAAGATTCCTCCGCAGCCGAGCCTCTGCATAAGACAGCAGAGCCCTGGGGGCGCTTGCCCCAGCGTGGGGACGCCCGGCACACATTCTCTGCACCCAGGCCTGGGCCGTCGCTGCCCACCCAGACAGAGTGGTTTCTGGGGTTGGGCCCGCCCCTGCTCCAGGGAGTGCATGTTTGTGGGTCCCAAAAGCTTGCGACTCTGAGTGCCAGGAGGTGTCCCCGGAGGGGTGGCGGTGGGGCAGCCAAGGAGGCGGCGGGAAGGACTCTGGAGGCCAGAACCGGAAGGCCGGCACGGCGCTCACTTGCCCGGCCAAGTTGATTGACTCTCGAGTCATCTGTGCGCTGCCAGAGAGGCTTAATGAAGGAGGGCCCCACCCGAGTGTGGGTGACTCCATGTCATCTCTGCTTTCTGTCCCCACTGCCGGTGACCAGCTGCCTCACCGCACCATCACACCTTCCCCACCATGACGGACTATATCTCCCTGATTTAGAGTGGAAACGAACCCCCCTTTCTTGTGTGGCTTTTCTCAGGAATTTGTTGCAGCAAAAAAAAAGTATATAACAATCCAGCAACGAAGGTCCGTGGCCCAGGGGAGACATCCCTGGGATGGACAGTGAGAGTTGAGGGCGCGGGTGGACGCCACGAGGCAGGACGCCCGCAGGAGAGGGCGCGGGTGGACGCCGCGAGGCAGGATGTGTGCAGGAGAGGGCGCGGGTGGACGCCACGAGGCAGATGCCCACAGGAGAGGGCGCGGGTGGACGCCGCGAGGCAGATGCCCACAGGAGAGGGCACGGGTGGACGCCGCAAGGCAGATGCCCACAAGAGAGGGCGCGGGTGGACGCCGCGAGGCAGATGTCCGCAGGAGAGGGCGCGGGTGGACGCCGCGAGGCGGGACGTGTGCAGAGGCCTCGTGCCTCCCACCGGTGCCTGTGTGTGACCAGCCCAGCAGCCGCCCTACGCCCGGGTGCTGACCCAGTGCCAGTCCGCCTCACCAGAGAAACAGGGAACACGGCGGCCTCACCCAGGACTTTGAAGGGGGCTTTGTGCTAATTTATGTTTCCAGCTCTAGTAGCTGCTTTGTCAACCCTGAAGGACCCACGTGTCTGGCGGGAGCCCAGAGTCCCCGTGAGCACCTTGGGGACAGGCAAAGTGAGACCTGTCTGCCATCTTGTCAGCAGCAGGCACTGGCTCAGAAGCCCTTCCCCTCGGGGTGACCCTGGCTCGGCTCGGCTCCACCTCTGCAGAGCGACATGATGCGGGCACTGCCCCACGCACTGGGCAAGCTGACGGGAGGCGTGGCTTTTCCCAGGACCTGGAGCTGGCCGCCATCGCGTGATCCCAAGGGGTTGGACGCTGGTCCTCAGGCAGGGATGTGGCTGAGAAGATCTTCCGCAGGTCGCCATCCCTGAGCTGTGTCCCTTGTGGCCTTTAACAGGGAGGTGCCGCACTTGTCGAGCTTGAGTCTTGTCTTCACTTTGTGCCACATTCAGAGTGCCAGGGCCAAGGGCAGTGTCGGCGGATGCCCCCCGTGCTGTTTTAGTGGCTTTACTCTAAGTCTTTGGTTTATTTTCAGTTTTTCTTTGTGGTGCTAATGATCAATTCTATAAGAAATCTGGAGCTAAAGAATATAATGAAAGAAATGAAAAATGCAGCAGAGTTAGTTGCTGCTTAGCAACCAGCAGTACTCTGGCTGAGCCTCTCCTGAGGAGAGTTCCTGTGCGTGTGTGCATGCGTGTGAATGTGTGTACACGTGTATGCATGTATGTGTGCATGTGTATATGTTTGTGCATGTATGCCTGTGCATGTGTGCATGCGTGCATTCACATGTGTGCGTGCTTTTATGTGTATGCATGCACGTGTGTGGTGTGTGTGCATGTTTCAGTCTATTTCTCCTGCACCCAACCACACTCATGTAGGTGCCGCTGCTTATCTCTGGAGCACCCCCATCCCCGCCCTGGAGCACTCCCCGCCCTGGAGCACTCCCCATCCCCGCCCTGGAGCACTCCCCATTCCCACCCTGGAGCACTCCCCATCCCCGCCCTGGAGCACCCCCCATCCCGCCCTGGAGCACTCCCCATCCCCGCCCTGGAGCACCCCCCATCCCCACCTTGGAGCACTCCCCATCTCCCCCTGGAGCACTCCCCATCCCCCCCTGGAGCACTCCCCATCCCCGCCCTGGAGCACTCCCCATCCCCGCCCTGGAGCACTCCCCCCCCTGGAGCACTCCCCGCCCTGGAGCACTCCCCATCCCCGCCCTGGAGCACTCCCCGCCCTGGAGCACTCCCCATCCCCGCCCTGGAGCACTCCCCATCCCCGCCCTGGAGCACTCCCCCCCTGGAGCACTCCCCGCCCTGGAGCACTCCCCATCCCCGCCCTGGAGCACTCCCCCCCTGGAGCACTCCCCCCCCTGGAGCACTCCCCATCCCCGCCCTGGAGCACTCCCCATCCCGCCCTGGAGCACTCCCCGCCCTGGAGCACTCCCCATCCCCGCCCTGGAGCACTCCCCCCCGGAGCACTCTCCATCCCCGCCCTGGAGCACTCCCCGCCCTGGAGCACTCCCCGCCCTGGAGCACTCCCTGCCCTGGAGCATGCCCTATAGAGATGCCTTCTCCACTAGAGGAAGCCTGTGCCCAGGACTGCTTTGCTTTACCTCTTCATGTTGTCATAGGCACAGGTGTTAACTCGACAGTTGCGGGTTTGAGCTCTGGGCACATTTGTAAAGAATTAGTGGTTGAGTTAAGCCCAGAGCAAGCCTGCAGGAGATTGTCTAGCTGATGGGGAAGGCCCAGCCCACGGTGGGTGGGACTAGGCCCTGGATAAATCACGGAGAGCTGGTTGAGAGTCGGCATCCTTCTGTTCACTTGGCCAGACATGCTGGTCTGGCAAGTAAGGATCGTCCCTCTCTCAGTTGTTATGCAAAGATGGTGTGGCCAGTTCCCTAGGCCCTGGTGCTGGTGCGAGTTCTCCTGTCACGCTGGACTGAGAACTGTAACCAGATAATCGTAAGAAACAATAAACTCCTTGTTCCCTTGAGTTGTTTGATGGTGATTTATCAGCAACCATGCATGCGATTGCAACAGAACTTGGTACCCAGGAAGTGGGGTGTTGCTGATAAATCTGGCTTTGTGTCTTTTGTGGATTTCAAATGTTTTGGGTGGAGAGATTTGGAAGTGTTTGAAGATTTTTGTAGATGCAAAAATGTTTGAACAGAGTTTAATGGGCCATTTGGATAATGGCAGTGCTGAGAGTCATGAGGTGTTTGGGCCCGGTTTGTGACGAGGAGAACGGGGACTTTGGTGAAGTTGAATTTAAAGACGATGGACTGGTTCGCTTGACAGAGGAGAGCTGTGTTGATGGCCGTGAAGCTCTGGATGTGTGAAGGGCAGGCAGCAGAACATCTGCCGCTGTTGGAGAAATGGACGTCAGTGCAGGGAAACGTAGTGATTTCCACTGACAATGGAGGAGACGAACACCACTGCACGGCCATTTCTGTTTGAAAACCCAGATTCCTTCAGGGGCCAGAGGCCCAAACTGAAGCCATTCTTGCCCTCTGGAAGTTTGGCTGCCTGGAAAGAGGCTTTTCAGAGGCAGCACATGAAAGTTGGTACAGCTGTGGCTCGAGTGGAACAAGCTGCGTTGCAGTGTCGCTGTGGAATCTGGTAGCATCCCTCAGTTGGTACTGATTCTGGTGTATAGTTAAGGGGTTCAGAGAGAGACAGAGAGAGTCAGAGACAGAGAGACAGAGAGAACAGGCATGCACGGGCCACGATGTACGTGTGGAGGTCAGAGGGCAACATTTGGAAGTGGGTTCTTTCCTTCGCCCGTGGGCTTCCAGGGAGGGAAGTCGGGTTGCTAGGTGTGAGAGCAGGTGCTTTTGCCCCAAGAACCATGACTCCGCTCTTCTGGTTTTGAGAGAGCCTCACTCCGTATCCCAAGGTGGCCATGAGCTCATGTCGATCCTCCTGCCTCAGCCTTCCACGCGCTGGAATTGCAGGCGCGCATCTCCATGCAGTTCCCACCTCTCGTCTTTTTGGTTCATTTGCTGCGATGCTTCTGACTCACGGCGCGGTTCACTCATGTTTGCTTGACCTTTACCTCGGCCACGTTTCAGCCCCAGCCGCCGTCCCCACGCTGCCGTCCCCACGCCGCCGTCCCCAGCTGCCGTCCCCAGTCGCCATCCCCACGCCGCCGTCCCCACGCTGCCGTCCCCACGCCGCCGTCCCCAGCTGCCGTCCCCAGCCGCCATCCCCACGCCGCCGTCCCCACGCTGCCGTCCCCACGCTGCCGACCAGGGTCCACAGTACAGCCAGTCGCCACCTCTCCTTAGAAGTCTCTGGGCTGTGACAGCCGCTCAGACTCCTTGTCTGACAGCCATGACACTGGGGAATGCTGATCGGCACCTTGAGACAGTCCTCTGCTCGCTCTTTGTCTTGCGATGACCCTGCGGCTGCGGGCAGCTGGGAAAAAGACAGAAGAGGTGAGGAGCCCACCTACCACTGGACCCCTGCAAGGGTCTATGCGGGCATCAGCCCGTCTCCATATGGGTCTATGCGGGCATCAGCCCGTCTCCATATGGATCTATGCGGGCATCAGCCCGTCTCCATATGGGTCTATGTGGGCATCAGCCCATGGTGGTTTGTATAGGTCTATGCGGGCATCAGCCCATGGGGGTTTATATGGGTCTATGCGGGCATCAGCCCATGGGGGTTTATATGGGTCTATGCGGGCATCAGCCCATGGGGGTTTATATGGGTCTATGCGGGCATCAGCCCATGGGGGTTTATATGGGTCTATGCGGGCATCAGCCCATGGGGGTTTATATGGGTCTATGCGGGCATCAGCCCATGGGGGTTTATATGAGTCTATGCGGGCATCAGCCCATGGGGGTTTACATGGGTCTATGTGGGCATCAGCCCATGGGGGTTTATATGGGTCTATGTGGGCATCAGCCCATGGGGGTTTACATGGGTCTATGTGGGCATCAGCCCATGGGGGTTTATATGGATCTATGTGGGCATTGGCCCATAGTGGTTTCTATATTGGGCATCAGCCCATGGGGGTTTCTATATTGGGCATCAGCCCTTGGGGGTTTATATGGTCCGGGCCATGAGCCCAGGATTCAGGTTTCTCTGTGATGGGACAGATTCGATTGATCAACCCTGATTCACTCATATCCTGGGCAGGAAAGACCTGAGTGCGACCGTGGCCGTGGGCATGGAAAGTCCTCAGGCGTGGCTCACCCACGGTGATGGGCGTCCCCATTGGTGTGACCTGTCCAGAGATGGGAGTGGTTCCCTCCTCCACGGCACACAACCCGCAGCACCGACTGGGATTCTTGGCCACAGAAACCTGCTTCTAGAGCTTGTCCTCCAATCGCTGATTTCTGCCGGTGTCCTCTTGGATATCTTTTATGCACCGGCTTCCACCCAGCAGGGCGTGATTTATTTTGCTGCTCAAATCATCCTGGCTTTGCGGATCTTTCTGCCGGCTACAGCGTCCCTAGCCCACGCCATGATTGCGTTCTTGAGAGCCCTTTCTTTTTGCCCCATGGGGTCATTTTGTCTATCTCCTGGCACAGTACCGGAAGTGGCTGACTCCCCAGCTACTGGGGGAGACACAGGGGCCACGCTGGGAGCTGGCACCCGAGGCTGCTGGGGGTGTTGTCCTCAGGCCACAGGGAAGGTCTACGGAGCTCAGGGACCATGTACATCTGTGGGTACTCCTGCACAAAGCTGTCTATACCCGTTAACTTCCCTGTGGGCCTCCTGGTCTGCAGCTGATAGACTTCTTTCTGGATCATTCTAGCCTTATTCTCCAATCCGTCTGTAACTCGGCCTGACTCAACATCTCATGCTGTGTATCTATTCTCTCTCACCCATTTCACATCCAGTGGCTTCAGCAAGATCCACTCGCCATCCTGCAAGGAACAGTGTGGACGCTTCTGCCTTTAGACTCCAAAAGAAGGAATGCACCACACCGTGAAGAAGCCGCCCGCCTGGAGGTTCTAGGACGTCCTTCCCCAGCCATTCTTCCTCCGCGGTACCCTAGAGCAGAGGCCATAGACAGGACACTGGTTCCTGTACGTTTCATGGGTGTTTGCCTGAGCTGACGGAGCCATGGGTGGGGACTGCAGAAACTGTGGGGTGAGTCTTGGGGAACCCTTGGCACAGACAGAGCCTCTGAGGCCACCACTGTAGTGAGGTGGTACCCAGCGCCTGGATGCCCTACATTCTAGGCTGCAAGTGTTAGGTGAGAAAACTAGAACTTCCGGCAATCTCCCTAGCAGGTGGAGTTCTGTCAAAAGGGACGGATGCTCTTCGGCACGGTCCACATGCGTGGAGTTCCATATACTGCTGTCCGTATAAGACGGATCTTTGGTCACTGAGGCTGACATGTAGAAGCTAAAGGGGGGCTGCCCACTCTGGGGGAGACCAGAAGCCGCCCCTTCCAGTCGGGTCTCCTTTGGGAGCCCCGGGGTCTGCTGGGTTCACTTACTGACAGCATGGAGAACCTCGCTGCAGAGTCGAGATCTGGACCCACGGGCCTCTCAGCAAGCAGCGTTCTCAACAGAGAGCTGCAGCCAGCTCTCCCCTCCCCGCGGGCACTCCTGGCCCCTCTCTGTGGGCAGGAACAAAGGCTCCACCCTTGCTCTGTGTCTGATGTGCCCGAGGATTTCAGAAGGTGTCCTGCTCTCTGGGGGGTAGATGGCTTGCTTTGTGGGGGAAGGTCAGCTGGCTGCTCTGGGGGGGCAGGAGTGTCCACCATTAGCTTCTGCCTCCATCTGTGAGAGGCTGGGCTCCTCCCTCCATCTGTCAGAGGCTGGGGCTTCTCCCTCCATCTGTCAGAGGCCGGGGCTCCTCCCTCCATCTGTCAGAGGCCGGGGCTCCTCCCTCCATCTGTGAGAGGCCGGGGCTCCTCCCTCCATCTGTCAGAGGCTGGGGCTCCTCCCTCCATCTGTCAGAGACTGGGGCCAGAGAGGGGCATCTGACAAGGGTGCAGCAGTGGCGTGTAGACCGCACAACAGGCTGCTGTCTTAGCAATGACCTGATTTTTCTCACAGTGAATCTCAGCGGTTTCATTAGGGACCCAGGGTCAGTTCCTTGAGGTCTCTGAGGGAGCTTACATCACTGGTCAAAGGTGCGGGGAGACCCCCTCTTCCATCCCGTCACGAGTCAAAGGTGCGAGCAGACCCCCTCTTCCATCCCGTCACGAGTCAAAGCAGCAGGCAGACCCCCTCTTCCATCCCGTCACGAGTCAAAGCAGCGAGCAGACCCCCTCTTCCATCCCGTCAGGAGTCAAAGCAGCAGGCAGACCCCCTCTTCCATCCCGTCACGAGTCAAAGGTGCGAGCAGACCCCCCTTCCATCCCGTCACAAGTCAAAGCAGTGAGCAGACCCCCTCTTCCATCCCGTCACGAGTCAAAGGTAGCGAGCAGACCCCCTCTTCCATCCCGTAACGAGTCAAAGCAGCGAGCAGACAGCGTCTTCCATCCCGTCACGAGTCAAAGCAGCGAGCAGACCCCCTCTTCCATCCCGTCACGAGTCAAAGCAGCGAGCATACCCCCTCTTCCATCCCGTCACGAGTCAAAGGTGCGAGCAGACCCCCTCTTCCATCCCATCATGAGTCAAAGGTGTGAGCAGACCCCCTCTTCCATCCTATCATGAGTCAAAGGTGCGAGCAGACCCCCTCTTCCATCCTATCATGAGTCAAAGGTGCGAGCAGACCCCCTCTTCCATCCCGTCACGAGTCAAAGGTGCGAGCAGACCCCCTCTTCCATCCCGTCACGAGTCAAAGCAGCGAGCAGACCCCCTCTTCCATCCCGTCACGAGTCAAAGCAGCGAGCAGACAGCCTCTACCATCCCGTAACGAGTCAAAGCAGCGGGCAGACCCCCTCTTCCATCCCGTCATGAGTCAAAGCAGCAAGCAGACAGCCTCTTCCATCCCACCAGTGGGGCTCACGCTCCTCAGACAGAGCAGCCTGTGCTGGATATTGGGGGCCAGTCGGAAGGACCCTGACCTTCGCATCCGCATTGCCCAGGGCTTGGAGAGACGCAGGTGTGACTTCCTGACCTAGTGAGTCAGGGACCCAGCACCGAGGCGGCTGTGCTCCAAGTGCCGGAGTTTGCTAAGAGCTGTGAGGCAAGAGTCCGTGCGCCTCTGACCCTCACCTGGGCTCGCAGAGGAAAGAACCCGGCAGCCATCCGAGGTGCTGGCATGGAGGTGCTGCCATCCCAGGTGCCGCCATCCCAGGTGCTGCCATCCCAGGTGCTGGCACGGAGGTGCTGCCATCCCAGGTGCCGCCATCCCAGGTGCTGGCATCGAGGTGCTGCCATCCCAGGTGCTGGCATCGAGGTGCTGCCATCCCAGGTGCTGGCATCAGAGGTTCTGTGCATGGCCAGGTTTCTCTGTCTGCAGATCCTTAACTCGGTGATCATTACGTCAGTAAGAGGTGATTGTCACCGAGATGTGGCCATCACGTCACGGCTGGGTGGGCTGAGGCTGGGCCCCATGATGTATCTGTGCCTTCCTCAGTGATATGGGAGGTCTTCCTCCTGCTGCAGCAGGAAGGGGGTGCAATGTAGAACAGAGACCCCTCTGGTGCTGGACCTTCAATTTCCAGTCAGCAGAGTGAGAAGCAGTTTGTGGCAAGATGCTGGTCTTTGGTGATGACAAACGGCTTCCTGGGGCCTGAGGCCACGCCTGTATTTCACCAGACTTGAGACAGGTGCCAGCAAGAGAGGGATCCCCAGTGAGGAGGCTGATGGTGGGGTGCAGTAGCTGGGGGAGGAGGGAAAGGCTGAGAAACCAATGCTAAGACCCCCAGAGCCAACTCTGACCTGGGCAGGCAGGGATCCCCTCTGTCCCCCCGGGAAGGTGCTCCTGGAGAGGGGACATAGGTTCCTCCTGGCAGATGGTCCCCTGCATTCAGAGACGTCCTCCCACGGCAGCTCTCCAGGGGTCTGAGTCTGGTCTCCACTCCGGACTCAGCCTCCCCGGCCCCTTCTGCAGCAGGTAAGCGGGGTCTGAAATGGAGTCCGTGTTCCTTCCTGACCCGACGTCCCACCTCCTCCCGCTTCCCAAGACCTCGTTGCCCCCACTGTCCTTCCTTCCACAGCTTATTCCAAAGTCTGATTCCTCTCATCTCCCCAAGGTCCTCTTGAAATCAACTCTCTCCACTTTCCAAATTGGCAGAGACAGAAAGAAAACGTGTTTTTCTTCCAGATTGAATCACCGCTCTGCAGAGACTGTCCTTCACCGCAGGTCCAGTTGGATTCAGTGAGCATCTAAGGGGTGGAGGTCACGCCCCTGGGGCTGTGGGGTGGAGGTCATACTCTGGGGCTGTGAGATGCAGGTCACGCCCCTGGGGCTGTGGGATGCAGGTCACGCCCCTGGGGCTGTGGGGTGCAGGTCACACCCCTGGGGCTGTGGGGTGGAGGTCACACCCCTGGGGCTGTGGGGTGCAGGTCACGCCCCTGGAGCTGTGGGGTGCAGGTCACATCCCTGGGGCTGTGGGGTGCAGGTCACATCCCTGGGGCTGTGGGGTGCAGGTCACATCCCTGGGGCTGTGGGGTGCAGGTCACATCCCTGGGCTGTGGGGTGCAGGTCAGCCCCTGGGGCTGTGGGTGGAGGTCACGCCCCTGGGGCTGTGGGGTGGAGGTCACGCCCCTGGGGCTGTGGGGTGGAGGTCATGCCCCTGGGGGCTGTGGGGTGGAGGTCACGCCCCTGGGGCTGTGGGGTGGAGGTCACGCCCCTGGGGCTGTGGGGTGGAGGTCACGCCCCTGGGGCTGTGGGGTGCAGGTCACGCCCCTGGAGCTGTGGGGTGCAGGTCACACCCCTGGGGCTGTGGGGTAGAGGTCATACTCTGGGCTGGTGTGCAGGTCACGCCCTGGGCTGTGGGGTGGAGGTCACGCCCCTGGGGCTGTGGGGTGGAGGTCATGCCCCTGGGGCGTGGGGTGGAGGTCACGCCCCTGGGGCTGTGGGGTGCAGGTCATACTCTGGGGCTGTGGGGTGCAGGTCACGCCCCTGGGGGCTGTGGGGTGGAGGTCACGCCCTGGGGCTGTGGGGTGGAGGTCATGCCCCTGGGGGCTGTGGGGTGGAGGTCACGCCCCTGGGGGCTGTGGGGTGGAGGTCACGCCCCTGGGGCTGTGGGGTGCAGGTCATACTCTGGGGCTGTGGGGTGCAGGTCACGCCCCTGGGGGCTGTGGGGTGGAGGTCACGCCCCTGGGGCTGTGGGGTGGAGGTCATGCCCCTGGGGGCTGTGGGGTGGAGGTCACGCCCCTGGGGGCTGTGGGGTGGAGGTCATGTCCCTGGGGGCTGTGGGGACGGTCTCATTGTCAGCACAGGCTGAGGCTTAGGCTCAATCTGCTTTCCCCAGCTCGGGAGGGAAAGATGCCCCAAGGGTAGAGGTGGGTAACAAGCTCGCACACACCTTCTTGAAGGAACATGCCAGAAGATCACAAGGATCCAAGACTCACAGCCTACCCAGCTGGTTTGTAAAAGAAAGGCAGAAGCCAACACTTCTGCTGGTGAAGGACCCTGATGAAGGATGGTGAGCTGGTGTACCCCAAAGTCAAAGACCAACGCGACCAACCCTGCAGATGCCTGAGTGCCCACGAGCAAGAGTACCTGTTCAGCTTGTGGGGACACAGGGCGCGTGTGGGGCTGCGTGGTGTGCAGCCTGTGGGGGGGACACAGGGCGCGTGCGGGGCTGCGTGGTGTGCAGCCTGTGGGGGGGGGACACAGGGCGTGTGCGGGGCTGCGTGATGTGACTAACACCATGTGTAGCCCAGCAATCTGCAGGTAGAAGTCCAAACTGGGTTTCACCAAGCTGAAATCCACAGGGACAGAGTCCTGACCCCTTCTGATCTGTAGGCAGATTCTTTTCCATGCTAGACTCATCCCCTCACGGTGGATCCCATTCCCACAGTAGATTCAAGATGGATCCCATTCCACAGTAGGTTCATTTCTTCATGGTGGATTATGTCCTCACAGTAGATTCATCCCTGTGTGGATCCTGTCTCATAACAGATTCATCCCTTCATTGATGATCCCACCCGCACAGTAGATTCATACCTTCCTAGTGGACCTTGTCCTATAGTACATTCATCCCTTCACAGAGGATCCTGTCCCCCAGTAGATTCATCCCTTCATGGTAGATACCATTCACAGTAGATTCATCCCTTCATGGTAGATACCATTCACAGTAGATTCATCCCTTCATGGTAGATACCATTCACAGTAGATTCATCCCTTCATGGTAGATACCATTCACAGTAGATTCATCCCTTCATGGTAGATACCATTCACAGTAGATTCATCCCTTCATGGTAGATACCATTCACAGTAGATTCATCTCTTCATGGTACATTCCATTCTAGAGTAGATTCATCCATTTGTGTGGTGGATCCCATCCCACAGTAGATTCATGGTGGATCCCATGCTACAGTAGATTCATTCCTTCATGGCAGATCCCATCCCCAGCAGTGGACACTTCACAGGACCCTGCCCACATGGACGCTCTCGCCCTCAGTTCATGGGTCGCAGCGGCTCAGACTGGTGGGGTAGTTACGTAAGCAGTTCACTGCTTCCAGGCATTAGCGCAGGGGTTGGTTCCACACGCGTCCTCGCGTCTCTTCTTGACGCACCTCCTTGGCTGGCTGCCAAGGTCTTCCCCAGCTACAGATCTGTCCCCATGTGACCATGGCTGAGAAGCTGTGCAGACCTGGCTGGGTCAGACTCCATAGGCATGCTGGGAACTGAGGCCTGGGCGGACACTCTTCCCTTCCAGAACCTTCAGGCTTGACTCTCCACACCATTGGTGGAATCCCATCATATCACTAAGTGATTGGTTGAAACCCACCTGCGCCCCCAAGGGATTGGTCGAGGCTCCCCTGTACCATGAAGGACCACGGGCAGAGACCCTGGACACTGCTGTGGGACCACCTGGAGGCTCTGTCAGTGTGGAAAGTAAAGGCTCAGAGGGTGTCGTGGCTTGGATGTGAGCTGCCCACTGGTTTGACCCCTGACTGGTGCTGATGTTGGGAAGGTGGGCATGTCTTTAAGAGGTTGCAGGAGGGCATGCCTGGGGGTGGCCTTAGGCGTGTGGCACAGCCCTGCTTCCTCTTATTCTCCTGCCCTCTGCCTCCCGAGGGCTCTGGTGAACTGAACCGGGCTCCCGCTTCTGCCTCTAGTCATGCCTTCTGCTGTGCGACCTCCACCAAAATAGACTCTCTCCCCTCTGGACTGTCAGCCAAATAAATGCCCTTTCTCCTAGGCTGCTTGAGTCTGAGTATCGTTTCATAGAAGAAAAGAAAAGAACAACTAGGAGTGTCTGGTGGGAGTGGCGGACACAGCTCAGCACATGGGTTCATCAGCGACAGGACAGCTGGGATCCTGGGAGCGGGATCCCAGGAGGCCCAGATCCCAGGAGGCTTGGTCCTGGGAGCCCCTAACTCCAGGAGACATGGAACCCAGGAAGTCTAGGCGCAGGAGGCCTGGACCCTGTGAGACCCAGATCTGGGGAGGCTTGGACACCGGGGGACTAGATCCAGGAGGCCTGAACCTGGGGATACATGGAGCCCAGGAAGTCGGGGAGACTTGGCTCCGGGCACTTGGCTCTGTCACTCGCTGACCTCAGAGGCAGTGACACAGACGCTGGGTGAAGAACAGGCGTGGACACCGGATGAGGTCATGAAGCGGTGACGGCGCAGAACAAACACGCCGAAGGTGCTGGAGAGGGGGACCCCGACTTCCAGCCTGGGGGAACCCCGACGTCCAGCCCTGGGAAGGGAGGACTGTGACTCTCAGCCCTGGGGAGAGGGACCCCAAGTTGTGGATGTCACATAATACTTTTGAGAGGGTGCGGGAATGAAAAGAAGTGGAAAGTCACAGGGTGTGGTGGGCACGGGTGTGGTGGGCACGGGTGTGGTGGGCACGGGTGTGGTGGACACGAGATGTGATGGTCACGGGTGTGATGGACACGAGATGTGATGGTCACGGGTGTGATGGACACGAGATGTGATGGTCACGGGTGTGATGGACATGAGATGTGATGGACACAGACGTGTGATATGTAATGGGCACAGGCATGATGGGCACAGGCATGATGGGCACAGGCGTGATGGACACAGGCATGATGGGCACAGGCGTGTTGGGCACAGGCATGATGGGCACAGGCATGATGGACACAGGCATGATGGACACAGGCGTGTTGGGCACAGGCATGATGGGCACAGGCATGATGGACACAGGCATGATGGGCACAGGCATGATGGGCACAGGCATGATGGGCATAGGTGTGATGGGCACAGATGTGATGGTGGCAGCTGTGATGGGCACAGGTGTGTGGGCACAGGTGTGATGGGCACATGCAGGAAGAGCAGCCACAGCCACCAACCTCCATGGCTGCGGTCAGCTGCTTGGTTGCTCAGAAAGAAGCTATGACCGGAAGTTGAAGGAAGGCTGAGACCCCCCACCTTGCCAAGTAGAGGCGGACAGCGTGCTGTGCAAGTTGTGGCGCTGAAAAAGCAAAAAGTGCATTAGAGGCTCAGCAAAGAAGAATCAGCAAGTCAATGAAGCCTGGAAGGTTGGTGGACTTTGTCCATTCTGAGGAAAAGAAAGTGGAAACTCAAGAAAATGGAGCATAGGTCTGGGAGGGGGGTGACCTGTCATGCTTGATGGACGGGGATGCAGAGCCACGTGCTGATGACGTCAGGGACAGGGAGTCGCAGAGCCGCGTGCTGATGACGTCAGGGACAGGGAGTCGCAGAGCCGCGTGCTGATGACGTCAGGGACAGGGAGTCGCAGAGCCGCGTGCTGATGACGTCAGGGACAGGGAGTCGCAGAGCCGCGTGCTGATGATGTCAGGGACAGGGAGGTGCAGAGCCACGTGCTGATGACGTCAGGGACAGGAGGTGCAGAGCCACGTGCTGATGACGTCAGGGACAGGGAGGTGCAGAGCCACGTGCTGATGACGTCAGGGACAGGGAGGTGCAGAGCCGTGTGCTGATGACGTCAGGGACAGGGAGGTGCAGAGCCACGTGCTGATGACGTCAGGGACAGGGAGGTGCAGAGCCGTGTGCTGATGACGTCAGGGACAGGGAGGTGCAGAGCCACGTGCTGATGACGTCAGGGACAGGGAGGTGCAGAGCCGTGTGCTGATGACGTCAGGGACAGGGAGGTGCAGAGCCGTGTGCTGATGACGTCAGGGACAGGGAGGTGCAGAACCGTGTGCTGATGACGTCAGGGACAAGGAGGTGCAGAGCCGCGTGCTGATGACGTCCAGGGACAGGAGTCGCAGAGCCGCACACACTGATGGACGCATAAAGTGAGTCTTAGAAACAGAAGAGAGAGAAGAAGGATGAGGAAGAATTTTTTCCCATTTTTTTCAGTTTTCTTTTTCATTTTCATGTTTGTGTGTGTCTGGGGTGATGGCGTTTATATGCATTCATATGTGTGTGGATGCACACATGTGCATAGGTACATGAACAAATATGTGTGTGTATGTGAGTGAAAGTGCATGTGTGTATGTGCAGTGCACATGCGTGCACACGTATGTTGTGCAGGGCACGTGTGCATGTGTGTGTGCATGCGTGTGCACATGTGTGTGTACGTGTGTATGCAGGTCTGAGGTTGACATCAGGAGTCGCTCTTCATTACTATTCACCTTGGTCTTTTTGAGACAGGGTCTGTTATTAAAGACAGTTCTCCAATAGTGTGAGCCAGCTTGCTCTGGGGATTCCCAGGCTCCGCCCTCTGAGGTTGGGGGTGCAGGTGGACCACCTCACCCATCTGGAATTTCACGTGGGCTCTGGGGATCTGAACTGTGATCCTTTTGCTTTTGTGGCAAGGTCTTTAACAACGGAGTCATCCCTCTTCACAGCCCAGGAATATTAAAAAAATATTAAAAATAATAATCAGCGACATCATCTCAGATCTGAGGGATGAAAGGAAACGAGCAGGAGAGCAGCGCTCTGAATCAGAAGTCAAGCTGTACAAGCCCGCGGAGGGGACCCATGGCCCAGCAGGCTACTACCCCGGGGCAAGCGCTCAGGGGCAGAGCAGAAATGCTCAAGCCTGCACAGCAGGGCCTCCAGCCGGGCCTCGGCTGCCAGGAAGCCTAAGCTGCAAAATTGAAGGCAAAATCCAGACACTCTGAGACTAAACGAGTGTGCGAGCCCCGATCCTCATGGCACCCTGAAAGGAAGAGTTCTTCAGGCTGAAATAGAGGTTCCCAGGGCAGCAGCGCAAGGCCACGTGAGGAGACAAGCCAGCAAGATGACGGCCACGGGCGGCTGAGCCAGTGAGATGACGACCCACGCAGCTGTGCCAGCAAGATGCCCACCCACGGGCGGCTGCGCCACACGAGATGACGACCACAGGTGGCTGCGTCACACGAGATGACGGCCACGGCGGCTGCGTGCATGAGCTGCCCCTCTGTGCGTTCTCCCTCCTGCATCCACCCGTAATTATGCATCTCTGTTGATAGACGATCAATATAATTTGGGCTAATTTGTTTGAAAATAGCAGCACATGACATGGGTGGGGGTGGTTTATCGGCGGAGAGACTTTTTAATTCTGTTGAAATTAAATTGGTATTAATTGTCACCCTCAGGGAAACACAAGTAAGAAAATGACTCAAAACAACATATGGGGAAATGACAAGGAAATTAAAAAGGTGTGCTGGAAAATATCTATTTAACGGAAACATGCAACGTAAAGAGAGAGGACAGAATATGATAAAGTGACAGTGAAGAAGCTGGGCAGATTGTGGCCACCAGAATGTAGGGGCTACTGGTGAGAGGGGACGTGAGTTAAACTGCATGCAGCCGCAAGCAGACCTGCTGGGTGGGCCCCCGCAAGGGCGCGTGATGTGGGATGAGGGACCAACATGTTTGCCATAAGGCTAAATGTTTGTAAAGACCCACGCACTAGAAGAGAAACCCCCAGACAGGAAGCAGCCACGGGAAAAATCAGCGAAAGTGAGTGTCACTGTGCGAGTCAGACACCCTGATTTCAGCAGCAAGGAAGCAGCCAAACCGAGGTTCAGGGCAAAGGAGACCCTACCATGACATGCATGAGTGTTGGGGGGACACTCTGCACACCTCAGGACAGACTCCGTCCCTTCTGGGGTTCACCTGGAAGGCTCTTGGGGCACGACGTGCTCTGGACCACAGGACAAGTGGGAGAAACGCAAGGGTAGAAGCTTGGTTCCCGCGGCGGTGGGGTGCGGTGAGGTGCACGTTCACAAGTATGTGGGAAGGAGCGCACCCCACAGTCCAGCGATGCGGGAGGAAGTCCAAAGGAAGTCAGAGACAAAGAGGAGGTGCTCAGAGGGAACCCCAGGGGCGGCACACCTGTCTGCAGAAGGAGCCAAGGCAGCCCGGAGGGAAGGGCGTAGCTGTGAAACTCCGGTGGAAAGTACGCGCACGCAGAGCCCCCCACCAGTCCCCTGCAGATCACGCCCCAGGTCAGACACGGGAAGGCAGGGATCGGCTCGGAGGGGCGTTCTGCAGCAGACAGCAGAAAACACAGGAACGTGCACGAGGCGGAACCGTCCCGTGCTGACCAGCAGTGTCAATGTGCTTCTCGCCGACCCTCCTTCGACTCTTCGGACCAGCGGCTGTGACAGTCCTGTGGTGTCCACGCGATCCCGAGTGGCCCGATCAATGCCACCGTGAACTAACAGAGCCGGGAGGCTGGACTCCTGACGCCACCACGCTCAGCACAGAGGGGGGCAGACGACCTGACCCGAGGTCCACCCAGACACACGCTCTTAAAGGCGTGAGCTTTTACGGCACGTAAACTGTCTTGGGAGGGCCATGTCTCAAGCACTTCTGGCAAATTCCTCAGGCACTTCTTGCAAATCCCGTTCCACCTGCCTGGGGCCTCCTGGACCCAGAGATGCGCTTCACCTTGGTGGACCTACCGGCTTGGACCAGGCTTTGCACATTTGAAGTTTGAAATTACAGTCAGGAATCATGGCCATGAAGTATCTACCGCTGGAACTCATTCATCTTGGGGGTGGAGAGCAGACGTCTCGAAGGCTTCAAAAGACACCGATAATAAATCTGATGACCAAGGTATGACAGCGGCAATTAAGCTCGGGCCGCTTCATTTGCATATGCTTCCAGAAAGGACACCCGGGAGCCCCACACCTCACCCCACACCTCACCCAACACGGCCCCGGCATCTAGTCCTACCACCTCCCCCACCGACAGAGCCGGCCTCCGGCCAGCCAGCAGCAAACGCGGCCCTTACGCTGCTCTCATAAAGAATGATTTATTATCCTGCCCGACTCCGGCCCCCACGGCAGCTCGGAGGCCCCAAAGATGACGGGGCCTGGGCTCCCGGCAAGGCTGCGGCCAGAGAGACCCGCTCATTAGTGAGCAACCACAGCTCCGGCTTCTCCAATGCGTTGGAGACGTTTCGTTCATGGCTTGAGAAGGGCCCTATTCTCCCTGCGGACAGTGCGAGGCCTGCAGTGATCACGGCTTGTTTTTCTGCAAAAGTTTTAGGTTAAAAAAAATTCCTCCCTGTAGAATAAATTATCCTGTGTTTTATTTTTATGGCAAATATCTAATAAACGAAGCAATTTAGAGGCCATTTAGAACGTTGTTGATGAGGCAGGGCTGTGACAGGTAGCGGCGAGTTGCTGCTTGGTCCCTGCTTGGCCCTAAACCGTCTGAGCCAGCTGCAGTGGCAAAGAAGTAAATCAGTGCCCGGCTCCTGGCGTGGGTGGGGCCAGCGGAGCGTCAAACTCTTTTTTTCTTTTTTCTTTTTTTGAGTTTTAAGTTCTAGGCCATGCTTCTGAGAGGCGGAAGTATCCTCCCAGACACCTGCTCCTCCCCACGTCACACCGTCCTCCCCAGACACCTGCTCCTCCCCACGTCACACCGTCCTCCTCCCCAGGGACAGTCCTCCCCACGTCACACTCTCCTCCTCCCCAGGGACAGTCCTCCCCATGTCACACCGTCCTCCTCCCCAGGGACAGTCCTCCCCATGTCACACCGTCCTCCTCCCCAGGGACAGTCCTCCCCATGTTACACCGTCCTCCCCAGACACCTGCTCCTCCCCACGTCACACCGTCCTCCTCCCCAGGGACAGTCCTCCCCACATCACACCGTCCTCCTCCCCAGACACCTGCTCCTCCCCACGTCACACCGTCCTCCTCCCCAGGGACAGTCCTCCCCATGTCACACCGTCCTCCTCCCCAGGGACAGTCCTCCCCACGTCACACCGTCCTCCCCACCCTGTCCCCCCTGGGCACCCCAAGGAACCCTGCAGGGAGCACGCCCCCCCATGTTGAGTGTGCTTTGCCGCCAGGGCGTGGTTGTGGTCAGCACAGTGTTTTATGCCAAGGGGCTGACAGCAGCCACTCCCGTGAGCCCCCATCCGTGGCACCTACAAGCAGCCAGCAGCTACCGGACTTGCCCGGCCGGTCACCCTAAAGCTGCTTCCCGTGTACCTGGGGTTAGTGGTCACCCCAGTGCCTGTCACCCCCTGAGATGTCTCCTGGGACGTGACCGCTCAGAAGGGACCCATCAGGAGCCGTGCTCTGTCCTGTTGCTTACCACAAAGGCCTGGCTGACAGGTGCCTGGACGGGACGATCCAGGTGTCGACTCTGCCTTCATTCTAGAACATTCTGGGCTAAGCCCGCCTCTTTGCTTCAGACATACTGGGAAGGGTCAGTTCCGTGCGGGATGCACAAGCGAGCCCTCTCTACGTCTGTCCAGTCCGGCTCCTGTCGTGCTGCGTTGGCCCCCGTTACCCTGGGATGACCCCGAGTACTAACTGGGCCATGTGGTGGGGACGACAGCTGCCACCCATCACTCTGGGCTCAGGTGACACGCAATCCGCCACAGGGCACAGCCTGATGTTCAGTGGGCATCTCCTGTGAGCATGTCCAGGGTGTAGCTCTTCCCCGGGGGCCGCTTGTCCTTGGTTACCCTGCCTGCTCCTCTTGCGCCAGGGCGCCTGGCTGGCTCTCCGCATGGTCCTGGCGCGCTTCGCTTCCATGCACTCCAGCCCCTGGATCACGCGGTGTTTGCAGACGGATGGGTGGTGGAGATCTTCGTCTGCTTGGAGGACCTGGACGTGTCTGTGAGCTCTGCTTTTTCCAGTTAACCAAAGCTAGTGATGCGGAGTAATCACAGGCGTGACATCAGTCACACATGTCACTGCCTTCCACCGCCATCCTGAATGTCTCAAGGGACGAGTGACATTCTGGAGTCAGAGAGACTGGCTTTCAGCGAAGACCACGGTAGTGCTACAGAGCGCTGGGGTGACAGCAGAGTGCGGGGGACCAGGCTGGCCGGCCTGCTCCTCTCTCTCTCTCTCTCTCTCTCTCTCTCTCTCTCTCTCTCTCTCTCTCATCTGCATCTCTTTCTCTCTCTCCCAGGCCCGTCTCTCTCCCAGGCCCGTCTCTCTCCCAGGCCTGTGTCTCTCTCCCAGGTCTGCGTTTCTCTCCCAGGCCCGTCTCTCTCCCAGGCCCGTCTCTCTCCCAGGCCCGTCTGTCTCCCAGGCCCATCTCTCTCCCAGGCCCGTCTCTCTCCCAGGCCCGTCTCTCTCCCAGGCCCGTCTCTCTGCCAGGTCCGTCTCTCTCCCAGGCCCGTCTCTCTCCCAGGCCCGTCTCTCTGCCAGGTCTGTCTCTCTCCCAGGCCCGTCTCTCTCCCAGGCCCGTCTCTCTCCCAGGCCCGTCTCTCTCCCAGGCCCGTCTCTCTCCCAGGCCCGTCTCTCTCCCAGCCCATCTCTCCCAGTGCAAGTCGTCATGCTCCGGGCAAGCACAAGGCACGGCGCAGCCTCCTGTGTCTTAGGGTTCTGGGCGCTTGGCCTCCTCTCAGGTGTCTGAGAGTGAAGGAAGGAGCCCCTGAGCGGGGTCTCCCGGGCATCTTCTCAGTCTGCAGGTATTCTTAGAGGACTCCCAACTACTACTCCCTACTCCCAACCACTCAGACCCCCGAAAACTGCTTTCCTGCCGGTCTTCGTGCATGCGTGGAGGGGTGAGGGGAAGTCCTGCCCCAAGGCTGGCTGTCCTTCCTCTCAAAGATGCCCGGCCTCTGCACTTGCATATGCTCCCAGGGAGGAAGGATTTTAAGACAGAACCAGCCGGCACATTTTTATATTTCAGGCACGTGCAAATTTGTTTACTGGTTTATTTGTATTTCCTCTGAGGTTGAGCTTTTCCAGCAAAGGGAAGACGCTGAGTTACGGTGGAAGGGAGAAGATGGGGCAGGGACCGAGCTCACCAAGCGTGACGCAGGGAGGGAGACGGGTGGCAGAGCACGTGTCGGAGGTCACGTGGAAACTGCTCCGGCGGCACTGAAAATGCCACCCTAGAAGAATGTTCCAGGGCATTTCCAGCGAGCTAGGCAGGGCCCACGCGAGGTGCTGACCTACAGACGCCACATCTGAAGCCTGTCCTACGGTCTCTATACCCCCAAGAAGGCAGATGGGTGGTCTCATTCAAGAGCAATGCCGCCCCACCCATCCCTAGGAGCAGACTCACATGGTGTGGTAAGGAGGGGGTCTGGCAGAGGCCTGTGGATGGTTGTGGGCTGATAAGCACCTTTCATGTCAACAATGAACTACTTTTAAGTCTGAAGAAACATAGGTGGTCATCCAGGTCGCAAGCAGTTGATACCTATGTTTCTTTCACACTGGACTTTCTAAGGAAAGGAGGAGAAACGAAAGAGAAGAGTGAAGTGTGTAAGGAGACACACTGAGGTGTAGGAAGGTGCTGCCAGCTGGGCAGAGCCAGGCAGAGCCGGGCTGAGCCGGGCAGAGCCAGGCTGAGCCGGGCAGAGCCGGGCAGAGCCGGGCTGAGCCGGGCAGAGCCGGGCAGAGCCGGGCAGAGCCGGGCTGGCTGGGACAGGTGTTCTGCCCACTAATTGAGTTGACCTTCCGGGTAGCCTTGTTGGATGGAGCCCAATTAAAATTCACAAGATTCACAGCAAAAAAAAATGCCTGTTTTTGTTTTATAATAACTGAACTCAGACCTTCATCTCTGGCAGCAACCAGACAACCAGTCAGCCGATTCCAGAGACGGTCTTGTTAGTGACAGTAACCCAGTCGTCAGTGCAGGGTGACAGTCGTCCTGTAATGACTGTCTTGCCATGTGTGGATGGCACTGCTAACGATACAGCACCAGCCGCAGACGCACGGCGCCTTGCATGTCTGCGGCCAGAACCCAGGGGGATTCGCATAGGTCATTTTGCTAGAACATCATCCTACATGGCGACTGGCTCAGGGGAGGGGGCTGCTTCCCCTGGCAGGGCAAGGTGTGCTCTAATTCTGTCTAGACTGCTTCCATTTGCAGTATAATTTATGAATCTACAAGCGATGGAGACACTACCCACGGAAGTTAGACGATTATTATCAGAAACCTCAAAACCGCTATGCACTGTGGGAAATGCATGTATTTGCTGCTTGTCAAAATAAAGAAATTTTCCCATTTTTCAGGATAGTTCTGTTTTCATAGAGACATGATGGTGAATCACACGGTTTTACCTGCAAAACACCCCACCTCGACTCCAGAGCAGGCGACTCACAGTGACAAAGTATGCAGCAGGGGTGGGCTCAGGGGTGGGCCCCGAGCGCATGGCCCCTGGCTCGTAGTTGGCCTCTTTGCGGGGTGTTCTTGAACCAGATTTCCCTAATACACAGATGCTTTGTCCATGTGCCAGATGTGTGGTATGCAGAACTGTCTGGTGGCCCCTTGTGCTTCCATGCGTAGAACACATTTCTTCTCTCAGTAAATCTGGGTGGCACATCTGCTGCCTGTCAGAATCTCAGAGATGTGGGATGCAGACACGTGGACGTGTCATGATGTGGACTCCCAATATACACCTTTGTCCGGTCCTAGTGACCTCTCCGTCCAGGCTGGACATCGGCTTTCACGGTCCAGTCAGCCACTGACTTTGTAACCGAGCTGCACAGACGAGCTGAAGTGGGTCAAATGGGCTCTTGGTGAGAATCGACAATTCTTCCAGAATAAACTTGGAGGTGATTGACTAACTGACATTACAGAAAGAGTCCTTGACCGTCACACCACACTCGGCCTCACCAGACTCATGGCATGCGGAAGGCGTGGGCAGCTAGATCTCCCAAGATCCCATATGTCCGGAGCTTAAAATAGACGCCATGTGGCATGTTCATAATAATGCATCTGTTGAAGTGCATTCAGCAGGGAAATGGAATCCTCCAGACGAAAGTCAGAAGCACCCCTGTGGGTGGGAGCGAGCGAGCGAGCGAGCGAGAGAGAGAGAGAGAGAGAGAGAGAGAGAGAGAGTTTGTGAAGACAACGATGGAGTCAGATCAAGACCCTGGATGTCATGAACCCCGTTTCTATGTTGGGTTACAAATTTTTCTCATAGTTTCCAAAGCAGACCCAGTTTTCTGCAGTGGAATAAGCCCTCAGGGCCTGGCGAAGGATGTGTCAGCCTCATACCAATCCCAGGCCTGGATGTGCTCACTGAAGTCCAGCAGGTCTCTTTCCACCATCGGAAGGCTGGGAAGCCGGAACTCGCGCCTTCCTGGGGACAGACTCAGCGGCTGAACTTCTTCGAGGAAGCAGGTGCCATCTGCAGCTTTCTCAGTTGCCTGGGCACGGCCCTGGCGGGTGTCTCTCAGCTTCCCACGGTGGGAACCACTCCCCACAGCCCCTTCTAGCTCACAACAGACAGGCTGGCCCCGAGGAATTGGCTGCCTGAGACTCTGTTCCATCTGGCCAGGGAGCAGCCCCGGGTGGAAAGGCAGCTGTGTGTGTGTGTGTGTGTGTGTGTGTGTGTGTGTGTGTGTGTGTGGACGCATCCCATGCACACCCAGCTTGACACATTTCCTACTGATGCACACCTGCCCTGAGCACACTCACCCCATGCACACCTGCTCTGGGCACACTCACTCCATGCACACCTGCCCTGAGCACACTCACCTCATGCACACCTGACCTGAGCACACTCACCCCATGCACACCTGCTCTGGGCACACTCACTCCATGCACACCTGCCCTGAGCACACTCACCTCATGCACACCTGACCTGAGCACACTCACTCCATGCACACCTGACCTGAGCACACTCACCCCATGCACACCTGCTCTGAGCACACTCACCTCATGCATACCTGCCTTGAACACACTCACCTCATGCACACCTGCCCTGAGCACACTCACCCCATGCACACCTGACCTGAGCACACTCACCCCATGCACACCTGCTCTGGGCACACTCACCTCATGCACAGCTGCCCTGAGCACACTCACCTCATGCACACCTGCCCTGAGCACACTCACCCCATGCACACCTGACCTGAGCACACTCACCCCATGCACACCTGCTCTGGGCACACTCACCTCATGCACAGCTGCCCTGAGCACACTCACCTCATGCACACCTGCCCTGAGCACACTCACCCCATGCACACCTGCCCTGAGCACACTCACCCCATGCACACCTGCTCTGGGCACACTCACCCCATGCACACCTGACCTGGGCACACTCACCCCATGCACACCTGACCTGAGTACACTCACCCCATGCACACCTGCCCTGACCACACTCACCTCATGCACACTTGCTCTGGGCACACTCCCACCCCATGCACACCTGTCCTGAGCACACTCACCCCATGCACACCTGCCCTGAGCACACTCACCTCATGCACACCTGACCTGAGCCCACTCACCCCATGCACACCTGCTCTGGGCACACTCACCCCATGCACACCTGACCTGAGCACACTCACCCCATGCACACCTGACCTGAGCACACTCACCCCATGCACACCTGCTCTGATCACACTCACCCCATGCACACCTGACCTGATCACACTCACCCCATGCACACCTGCCTTGAGCACATTCACCCCATGCACACCTGCTCTGAGCACACTCACCTCATGCACACCAGCCCTGGGCACACTCACCCCATGCACACCTGACCTGAGCACACTCACTTCATGCACACCTGCCCTGGGCACTCACCCCATGCACACCTGACCTGAGCACACTCACCTCATGCACACTTGCTCTGGGCACACTCACCTCATGCACACCTGCCCTGGCTCAGAGCATCGTAGCCCTGGGCATTTGGCATGCTGAGCCAGCTAAGGTGTACCCCTTTCTCTGTCTCCAGAACACCCCAGAGGAGTTAACCAGTCAGGGTCTTGCCTTATTAGAGTGCGCGCTTCACAGTAGAGCATGAGAAGGCCAGAAAGAGACAGGAAGCAAACAATTCCGAAGCCAACTCCATGATGGATGGGGGATTTTGGGGATCAGAGTTACCAAAGATACTGGTGTAGACGGCTACTGACCAGGAAGCCAGATGTGCAGACCACATGGCGGGCAGATGGGTGAAGGAAGGAGGGCAGGGGAGGTGAGGAGAGAGCCCAGGGCACGGACAGTGCGGCACAGACATCATGAAGCTGCCGAGTCTGGCTGGGATGAACGAGGAGGCGTGTGGCATGGCAAGAAAGGAGCACTTCCTTCCGTCTGGAGCGAAGGGCTTGGGGAGGGCATTGCTGCCGTGACATCCACCGCGGGACCAGGCCCAATGGCAAGGCATCGGTGTTCCAGCCCGGCAGCAGCAAGCAATGTTACCCCCATCTCTCCTGCACTCTGTTCTGATCGGCGGCGCACAGCGGCTTCCGGTGCGGCCGCTCCTCAGACGGGGTTGCGCGGACCCACCTGCTCCTCCAGGAGGATGTGTGACGACGCCCAAGGCGTGGGGAACCCCAAACCCTTCAACCGAAGGCTCATGGAACCTCGCGCCCCTCGTGCCCAAGGCGCATGGAACCTTGTGCTCCCTTCATGCCTCCTTTGTGCAAGAATTTTGTGCCCAAGAAGTACTGGTGGGCTGCTAATGGGTGCCGCAGAGATCTGGTGCTCGGAATGTTTGCAGCGGCGTTGTTTACAATAATGGGAATCAGAACCAACCTACGTATTAGATTATACTCAATCCTAACCACCGTGTTCATAAAACAGAATATTGCATCCCTATAAAAATGATGTTGAGAAAGAATCTCTCATAAAACAGGCAGTATCACACTTTGAGAGATGGAGACCAATTTGCAAAACAATACGTCACCCGCAGAGTTCTGGGAGGGTGTGAGGTCTCTGTTTGAAACTGCAGCCATGTTTTGTAATGTTCAGGAGGCTGGGGCGAGGGCGGGGGATGGAAGCTGAAGCTGAAGATTGGGGCGAGCACAGACGGACACGCACCACAAGGCTCCTGCCTAGAGACACGTCAGCCCTGGTCCCTCGCACCCGGCGCCGAGCTCCAGGCTCCTTCATTTTCGTTCACCCAAGTTGGGCCGATGGCTGAGCTCCTCACCAGTCACAGTAGTTCTTACTTGCAGTGACCTGCCTGAGCGTCCTGGGGACCACTTTCAATGGGACCATCTGGAAGCTTCTTTGCCCCTGTTGCTTCTGCTTCCTGTTGCAGACTTGGCCGGCATGGTGATGTGGGGGCACCAGCTCCCAGAAACGCTGGCCCAACGGCCTTTGCTTGGTTGCAAAGCAACCTTGACTGGTGTTTCACCTTGAGTCCCGTTTCTCCACCCAGCACCCCAGAACTCAAGTCGGCTTTGCTCAGCTCCACACCTCAAGGCCACCATGGCCACAGTTGTGTCTGAGAGGTGGGAAGACAACACTGGCCAGGTCCCAAGGTCCTAGACGACTTACCATCAGCGTGAGACCTGCTTCCATTCAGCTGTGTCTTCTCATGGGGGTGTCGCCTTTGTGTGGATATGTTCTGGGGTCCTGCACTGAAAATATGGTTTCTCGGGACACACAGTGTTGGGGGAAGAGCAGGCAGGTGTCCTGTGGGACTCAGGGTCTGAGCAGAACAGGTGTCTTGTGGGTTGCGGGTCTGAGGTACACCAGGTTTCTGATGAGGTGCAGGTGCGAGGTGCTGTGTGGGGTCTGAGGTGCTGGGAGCAGGATGCGAGGTGCTGTGTGGGGTTCAGGGTCTGGGTGCTGGGCGCAGGATGCGAGGTGCTGTGTGGGGCTCAGGGTTGAGATGTGGTGGGATCTGAGGAAGGGCAGACACACCTCCTGGTGCCTGTCCAAGTAATTCTTGTTGTTCTTGGTCCTGGGCGATTGTGACTCTGCTGCAAGCTGCCCCAGGGTGATCTCTCCAGCCTCTCCTCTGGGGCACATCTCCAGACAGCCAGATGTTGCCTGGAGCCCCTTGGCGAATCACCACGTGGCCGGGTACAATTTCCCTGAGTCAGATCCCAATCTCTACCCGGTGTGGGATCCCACCTCTCCCTGGTGAGGTGCCCGTTCTGCCAGCCTTTCCTAATTCCGTGGCATCTGGGGCATTCCGGGCCTTCAGTGTCCATTCTTGGAAATCTAAGCGATCGCTTGCCCAAACCGAAGTTGTGTAGAGAAGGGGACACACCCCCAGGCCCACACTCCAGCAACCTTTTATCTGTAGACTTCTGAAGGTTTAAAACATTACTGAGAAGGAGAAAAAGAACAAAGAAACCAAAGCCTCCCCAATGAGCTCAGACCTAAGGCCACAGAGACACAGTGTGACAAATACAAGCCACGACTAGCCCCTCTGGGTAACTGTTGCTTCTGTCCCCCAGCTGTGGGTGGCGACCCCACCTGTGCCACTGACTCTGCTAAGGCTGGGCCTGCTCAGTGCCCGGTGGGTGTCTCCCGTGAGCCCACCGCAGACTGGGAGCTGAGACCCAGCATCGCCTCAGCCCACACCAATGTGGTGGCTTCAGAAAACACATTTTTGGGGTGTAGGCAATGCAGGGTTCCTGTCTATTTCACGGGACCTGCAGGTCAAGACCTCAGGTTCAATCCTGTCTGGAGAAGCTGACTGGACCCGCAAGACCAGGCCTGCAGGACAAACATGACATAGACTCAAATCCTCCTGAAAGCCAAGCCCTGAACAGTTTCAGTAAGAATTAATTAAAACACGATTCTGTTGTGCAGGCAGAGAAAAGACGGAACCGTGGGAGGGCTTCGCACAGGCCAAACCCACCTTCTACCCACAGACTGGAATGCGAAAGGACCAGAAGGACAGAAATGCTTTCTTCTCATTGTTCAACAAAGTTAGACCTGAAATGGGAGCTGATTTAGAAACCAAATTAGACGGGAAATCAACTTTCACATTGCACTCCACACTCAGAAGGTTTCCAGTGAGTTCAGAGGGGGGTGGGTGAGGATGTGAAGGAAAGACGGAGAGAGGAAGAAATGAAGAGAGAGGGGGAAGCAGAGTGAGTGAGAGAGGGGGTGAGGAAGAGGAGGGGGAAAGGGAGAGGCAAAGGACCAGAGAGGAAGGGAAGGAGCAGGGAGGGAAAAAAGGGAGGGGAGGAAGAGGGAGGAGGATGGAGGAGGAGAGAGAGGAGGAGGAAGGAGGGAAGAGGAGGGAGGAGGAGAGAGGAGGAGGAAAGAGGGAGGAAGAGGGAGGAGGAGGAGGAGAAAGGAGAAGGAGGGAGGGAGGAGAGAGGGAGGAGGAAGGAGGGGAGAGGAGGAAGGAGAAGGAGAAGAAAGGAGGAGAAAGGAGGGGAGAGGAGGAAGAGAAGGAGAGAGGAAGAGGGAGGAGAGAGGAGGAGAGAGGGAGGAGGGAGGGAGGGGAGGAGGGGGAGGAAGGGAGGAGGGAGAGAGGAGGAGGGAGGAAGGGAGGAGGAGAGAGGAGGAGGGAGGAAGGAGGAGGAAGGAGGAGGGAGGAGGAGAGAGGGGGAGGAAGGAGGAGGGGGAGGAGGGAAACAGGACAGTGAAATAGAAGAGGAAGGAGGAGGAGGAGGAAGAGAGGCGTGGCCGAGGAAAAAGGAGGGGTGGAGGGAGGAGGAAGAAAAGATGAACCTCCTGCGTGTTATCACAGAACCAAGTGGCTTCCAGGGAGCATCTGTCTCCATCTACCCTCCCACCCCTCAGAAGCTCCTGTCTCCCAGCGCTTAGCCTGGGGTGCCTCGCTGGGTCCCGTGCGCTGGGCTGAGGTTCCCTCGGCTCCTGGATTTCCCAGGCTCTCGATGGAGGATGAGAAACTGCAGAACCAAAGGTCAGAGAAGCCATGCGCCAGCGACGGGGTGGCCACAGGTGGGTGAGGATGAGAGGGTCCCAGAGGCCCAGTGGGGAGGCCAGGGCACCCCAGACCAAACGGTGCTTCCATGTTCAAGAACGTGCCTTGTGTGGGGCTCAGGCTGAAGAACTCGGGGTGCTTCTTGCAGCTGCAAGAAGATCTGCAGTGAGCTCAAGACATTGAAGTGAACAGCCTGGAGTGCCAGTCACTGTGCCCCAGGCTGCTGGGACCTGTGCCATCCACGGACGACCTGGTCTCATTCCTGCTCTCTCCCTCCCATATAGCTTTGGCCTGGGCTTCCTCTCCTCTTCTGTGGAGCAGGCGACTACGGCGGCTACCTGGGAACCGCGAGTCTCTGCTAGGTGCCCTGCAGTGGTGCCCTTGTGGCATGTCAGGTCCCTGCTGCACAAACAGCCAGCAGGGTGCCCAGGAGCCTGGGGCACCCAGCACCCGGACAGTGGGCTTTTGGCTGATCCCACTGCTGCTGTAAGGATGGGCACGAACAGCAGGTGGCCTTGGGAAGTGACTGCTGCGCGGGGTTGTGTCGTTTCCCTAGGTTTCTGCCCACGTTCAGGTCCCATGTTTCAGCCTTTGTGCCGCCACTGATAGGGAGATATCCTAGCCCGGGGCTTGTTTCCTCCACTCCGTGCAGAAGCAATGACTGCTGGGAAGCAGGCTGCTCAGACCAGGAGCCACGCCCAATTCAACTTTAACCAGCAATCAAACTTATGAAATGTGTCCATTGCTCGATACATTTGTTGCACTGACCAGCTCATTCCTGCAACAAGCCCAGGCTGGGGGGGGGGTCAGTAGGCAGCTGTTTCATTCATGCGGACGGCAGGTGCTGTCTGCCCGTACCTCACCTGTAACATGCAGCAGTTCTGGGGGGAGGCTGTGAGGGTCCCCGGGCCTCCCATTGGTCCCCTATACCATCCGTGGAGATGCCCAATCCTTGTTGCCTTCACCTTTTCCCACCCGGGCTGGGACAGCCAGGTCTCCCTGGCAAGACAGTATTCTCTTCACTTCATAACTCTGGTGCGGAGACGCAGTGCAGCGTGAGTGGTGCAGACAGACAGCGCGTTCCGTAGCCAGGCATGCTTAAAGCCCACGCGGCTGTCCTGCAGGCATTGCACGCTCACGTGTCCAGACGGGACCATATTCTGTGCTGCCCTTCCATTCAGGAGCGTGTCCTCCAGGTCTGGCGGGTCTCCTGTGGATACTTGTAAGTTGCTGCTGTTTCTTGCAAAGGCACAGACAGCAGGTCCCCTCAACGCCCTCCTGTAGCTTACGCCAGGTGCATCGGGAAGTTCAACCTGGTGCGCCTGAACTTTGACCCCTTCTCACCAGCCTAACCTTCCTAGAGTCAGATCAAAGTGGGGTCCGTCTCTGAGGAGCTGTCCTGGCCAGGGGCCCGCGGCTCCAGTGTCCCTGTGAACTGTCCTCCAGCTGCCTGGGTCCTGCGTCCATCCACGTCTGTGCCACCACTGAGCACAGCCGTGCGTTTGTAACTTACCAACTGTCTGCGTGTCCCCAAGTGAGACGGAACCCGGTGAAGACAAGACGCTGGCTATGGTCTGCTTGGTGGGTTCCCAGCCGGGAAGGACGCCTGGGCACGCAGGGCCTGGCTGAGCCCAGCACCCACGCGCGGCGTGCACGGTCCTTGTGGTGTCTGGTCCTTGTGGTGTCTTCTCGTGTAAGATGTCACCTCAGACGCCCCTCTGCGCCCCATCTGCAATCACAGAGGAAGCGGAAGCAGAGACGCCCCGGGGGAGCAGGCTACCAGCGAGCAGCAGGTAGCTGAGCATGGTCGTTCAGAGCCTGTCATCAATTCTTGTAAATGCCACTTTGTGCCTGGGTTTTTTAGGCGGCTTCTCTTTTTTCCTGGATGTGTGTTGTTTTTCCTGAAGCAGCGTAGGGAATTCAGAGGTCTCCTCTCCATTTGATTTAGCTTCCCACACGCCCGACTCCTGATGAAGCCTGACATTGTCTTTATAGAGTGAGTTGTTAGCAGAGGCGAGACTGGCTTTGCGGCGACTCTTCACGTCCCACGGGAAGGCTCAGAGAAGTGCCCTTGCAGAGCCCGAACGAGAGCTGTGTTTCTACACGCATGTCAGGTCCCAGGACTGGCCGGGTACCGGTGGGCGTCTGCACTGCAGAGAGGGAGAGGTGCGAGGGGCCTGCTTAGCTTGTGGGGGCTGTGAACGTGGCAGAGCTTTGGGTGGCATTGGCATGGTCGTCAGCGACGCACACGTGGTGCCCAGCGTGTGAGCAGCAGTGGGTATTCCCTGAATTCGAGAAATAAGGATTCTGTCATGCAAATGAGAAGATGAAAAAAATTTAAAAACAGCCCAAGTTGCAAGAAACAGGGCTAGAAATAGGTTCTGCAGCTCCGTGAGCTGCCCTAGATCGGAGAGATGCCCGCGGGCCCTGCCTGGGAAGGTTTGCTCAGGCATAATCTCGTGGTACCCAGCACTGCCCCGACATGTGCCAAATCTCTGGAGCTATCTGGAGGCTCACACTCGCCCGCGGCCAGCTGGCTGTGCCCCAAACCTCTGAAAAGGGACCCCCGACTCTGGGACTTGCCTCTCAGGGAAAGCAGGACAACTAATGATTTCTCAAGGGTCATTCTCTGGAAGGAGGGTGCCCAGCGCAGGCAGAGTGTGCCCAGCGCAGGCGGAGTGTGCCCAGCGTGGGCAAAGTCACTTCTGCACTGTGATTAAAACCCATGCTACGCCAGCGAACGTCCTTGGCGCTGGGGTACTTGGAAGTTTTTATGACAAATTAATGACTTCCAAGAATGAAATAAACCCACATTTCCACGGAAAATAATTAAGGCTGGTAAACCTGTTCTAGGAGAGTCAGGACGCAGCCGCCGGGCTTCAGTAACCACAGGGAGTCAAGGTCGTCATGCCCGGCCGCCTGATTTCCAGCCTGCTGGCCATCGCCCTGCCATCCGGTCACAGTGGGCTCGTCCCTGCGTCCCAGCTCCCTTAGCCACCGGCCTTGAAGCCTGGGCCTGCTCCGTGCTGCGGTTCAACAAGGCACTGTGGACAGATGGACAGACCAGAGCCTCTGGGTAAGTCCCGCTCTGATGCGGGACTCCCGGGAGGTGACCGTGCCGTAGACCCTCGCACAGGAAGGTGCGGGCACCCAGACAGCCGTAGACTCTCAGCCGCAAGCAGCTCAGATGGGGTAACAGGACTTTCCCCGGGATGCCCAGCTCCCAGGGCCCGCACACACCTCCCACTGTCGCCTGGCAGGATGCACGGGGGAGCAGCTTGGGGCAGTTACTGTCTTCTGCGAGACAAGACACACACAACGTGGGCGGGGGAGAGGGGTGGGCTTGCAGCAAGCTTCCGGAGGCAGCGAGCTTCATTATGGTGGGAACTGCATAGCAGAAGGCGCGGTGGAGGCCGGAGCAGGAGGCTGGTGCAGGTCACCCGAGCCTTCAAGAGGCCGAGAGCCAGAGCCTCAGAGAAAGGGGATGTGGTTAGTGACCCTCAAAGGCCACCTCCTGTGACCAGTCTTCCCGGCAAGGCTCCACCTCTTAAAGGGGCTGCAACCTTCCCAAACGTGAACACCAGCTTCGGATGCAAACACGTGAGCCCATGGTAGGTAACCCACATTCACGCCGTGACACAGGCCAAGGTCTTGGCCAGGGAGCAGTATGTGAGCCCCTCAAGTCTGCACAAGACCAGCTGGGCAGCCGAGTGAGAGGAGATGGGGAGCGGCTCGTGCCTGTGAGCCGGAGGAGCCCTGAACTCGCTCTGCCATGGATGGTCTGACGTCTTTCTTCCTCCCTACACCAGGGCCAACGTGGGATAGACGCATAATGCAATTCATCAAGAATCTAGACTTTCATTAACCTGCCCTAAGATTTGGGGGAGTTGTGACTAGACCTTTAATTCTCTCTCCTCTCCAATAGATCACTAACTGCCCACCCAGGACAGACACACAAGAGGCTGACAGCCACGCGTGACCCTGACCATTCAGTTCTGGGTGCTGGACCTCCAAGGTCAAGGCAGCACCTGGCGATGTGCACAGCTCCTCCTGTGCCCCCCAGCAGAAGGTCCTCTCGTGTCCCCCTGTGTCCATGGCATTGTGGGGTCTCTTTCCCAGTCCTGTAGCAATCAGATCCCTATGATCTCACTGAACCCAGCAGCCTCCTCCACCTTGTCTCTAAATGCAGCCCCTGGGGTGTGAGGGTCTCAGCACAGGAAACTCAGACAGGACTCAGTTCTTGGCAGTGAGGACTCAGCTGCTCAAGGGGGGATTACTGCCCCCCAACTGTGAGCATCTCCTGGGACCTGCTGCGCTAAGCCTCGAACCTTGGGCTCGCCTTTTCCTGATGTGCTGCCTCCGGATCCGACACTCACCACTTCCTTGCTGCTCTTCTAGGCGTCTCCTCGCAGGTAAATTTCAAATTATCACCAGTTTCTGGAAAGTTCCTTTAGATCTCTGATCAGGACCCACATCCTGGTCTCCTTCATTACATAGGAGGTGTGGTGTAGTACTGCCCCTTGTCCTGGGCACCCAGGGGGCTCCCAAGACCCAGCAATGCTGGAATCACATGTTGCCTCATAGAGTGGCTTCAAGAACCCAAGGCTGCCCCCTACACTGCCTGTTCCTTCCTCCTACATGCTGTGTGCATGCCAATACCTTCTTGTTCTCTTGATAATTTCCTATTATTTATTGACCTACACTAGCACACTCATGACGCCTTGCACTCTCTAATGAGTCTCCTGCTTACTTTTAGAGAGATTTAATTACTCGTATTGATTCTGATGGAAGCACTCTTACGTCTTCCAGAAAGCTTCCAGTTTTTCTCTTGAATTTTCCGGCTGCTGTGTATTCGCTTGTGTCTGCTGTTTTGACTTTCATTATTTATTTTTTGCAGCATCTGCTCCTGGGCTTCCATTCTTACCTGTGGCATCTGTGTTGCAGCAAGAGACTGAGGTGGATCCCAGACAGACCCTAGGTTCTCTCTGTAGCGGCTGATGCTGGTCTTCCCCACTGAGGGAGACTGAGCGAGCGTTCACGTGTCACAAGCCCAGGGCTGCTGTGGAGACAGGCCAGAGGCCGGTGACCTCCGATATTCTATCTGGAGCTTTAGGACCCGGTCTGGGTGGTCGTGTCCAAGCTTACTGGGAGGGGTTCCAATGTCTCAGCGCATTGTCTCTCTTCCTGTGTCAGGGTCCACACCCCACTTTCCTTTCCTAGTTCTCTGCGTTCTTGAGTCGCAAGCTGGTGCTGCCTGCTCGCCAGCTCGCTGAGCTGCCCTGTGGCTCTTTACCCATGAAATGAGCCCTGCTCCCGCGTTTTATTAATGAGTGCCTCTGTGCCTTCCCTTGCAGCAGATGGAGATGTTTCTGTGGGGCTGTGGACAGAGCTGACTTGAAGTTTCTTAAAACAAGAAAAATGAGATAGAGGCCAAACCCCAAAGTGTGGTAAGCTGAGGCCCCCTGACGTGGGGTGCAAGAGGTCTCCCAGGCTGGCTCTGCGCCGGAGCATGTGTGTTCAGGAAGCGGCAGGAAATCGGGGTGGCGGGGAGTTCAGGAAATGGCCCGATCCTGGCCATTTGGAAAGGCGCATTGAGGTGCCAGGGAAGGGCGCTAAACCCTCTGAGTGCCTTGGCTGCAGGTCGAGCTCAACAGCATCCAACAGCCGGCTCCGGGCCAGAAGGGCCCCGCGTCTCTCTCAAGTCCTACTCACCCTCTCGCCTGAGTCTGGCCTGTCTCTCCTGGGTGCTTGTTCAGTTCCTTCTGTGTCAGGCAAGAGGTCCTAGCTGAACTCAGAGAGGGTGTGATGTGCGATCCAGGTGACGCCAAACCAGCGGCCACGGGCTGCTCCTGGATTTCTGCATTTATCTATCTATCTATCTATCTATTTACTTACTTACTTACTTATATATTTATTTATTTGCATGCAGGTGCACGTGCAGAGGCTGGGGCAGCTTCATAGCTGTCTCTCGGGTACCATCCGCCTTATGTTGAGACGGGGTGTCTCATTGACCTGGGGCGTCTGAATCGCTGAGTCAGGACTGGCCCGTGCACCCCAGGGACCTGCCTGTCTCTGCCTTGCCAGCGCTGGATTACAAATGTGCACCATATGTCTGGCTTTGTTCCTGGGTTCTGGATTGAACTTAGGTCCCTCCCCAGCCCCAACTCAGCTTCTTCTTTGACAGTTTTGGCGAGTGGGATTTTTCAGTCCATTGGTCAGTTTCAATTAAATTCTTCGTTCCAGTTCATTCGTTGGGAAACTGTTCACAGTAACACCTTTTCACGCTTACGGCATGCGTGACAGCATACTTCACGCTTACGGCACGCGTGACAGCATACTTCACGCTTACGGCACGCGTGACAGCATACTTCACGCTTACGGCACGCGTGACAGCATACTTCACGCTTACGGCACGAGTGACAGCCATACTTCACGCTTACGGCACGCGTGACAGCATACTTCACGCTTACGGCACGCGTGACAGCATACTTCACGCTTACGGCACGCGTGACAGCATACTTCACGCTTACGGCACGCGTGACAGCATACTTCACGCTTACGGCACGCGTGACAGCATACTTCACGCTTACGGCACGCGTGACAGCATACTTCACGCTACGGCACGCGTGACAGCATACTTCACGCTTACGGCACGCGTGACAGCATACTTCACGCTTACGGCACGCGTGACAGCATACTTCACGCTTACGGCACGCGTGACAGCATACTCACGCTTACGGCACGCGTGACAGCATACTTCACGCTTACGGCACGCGTGACAGCATACTTCACGCTATACGGCACGCGTGACAGCATACTTCACGCTTACGCACGCGTGACAGCATACTTCACGCTTACGGCATGCGTTGACAGCATACTTCACGCTTACGGCATGCGTTGACAGATACTTCATAACCAAAGCACAGAGACTCAGGAGGAAAGGCCGGTTCTGTCTTTCAGTGTCTGCTGAATACCCGAGTGCTGGTGTGAGGCAGTGGGTGGGGGACCTGGCTACTCGGGTGACAAGGAGCCAACAGCGCTGAGCCCTAAAGCAGCTACAGACTCAAGGAAGCTGGAGACTTGGAGCAACCGAAGAAATTAGTAAGAGTTAGAGAGGTGATTGGCCCAGTCCAAGGAAACTCAGGAAGGGAGTTAAGTTAAAAGGATCAAAGAACACCCAAAAAATGAGAGTAACTTGGAGGACGCATCCATCGTAGTCACCGCACTTCTGAACGTGGAATAATGGAGACGTTGAAGGACCAAAACCCAAATTTCTACAGAAAATGTGTTTTAAACGTAGAGGTCGGGGTCCTAGTGGCTACTGAGCACGGTGGTGCCAACACCACGTCATGCTTAAGCTCGTGCGAGCAGGGCGAGGTTACCTCAGAGCACGTTGACAGGAGAACGTGATCGCATCAGGTTAGGGAGATTCTCAGAAGTCACCTCAGAACCTCAAAGTCTGCACAGCTAACAAGGAAGCTTCGAGCCACAGAGCGCAACGCTGACGCAGTGACTTTTGTCAAGAAATAAAATTCTGTGACTGTGGTCAAGGGTCAAGACTGTCCCTCTGGAACTGTCGGGCGAGTGGACGGAGAGTCACCGTCAATGTGGAAACCTGGGGGTGACTGGTCAGAAAGCGGCACACCCAGCAGCACGTCCATGCTGGCGCCGGGAACATTCACCAAGACACCCCGCGCTGTGGCTCTCAGCTGTCTCAGCACATTTGAAGAACTGAAGTCATGCAAAGGTTGTCCACAAAGAAAATGGGATAGAGTCAGAAACTAGTCAGAAAAGAACCTTCAACACGCTTCAGATATTTGGAAACTAAACAGCACAGTTCTGAAACACTGGGTAGGAGAAGAAACAATAAAACCATGGCACCAGGAGACGGAACACAGAGCTGTCGGCTGCAGAGACCCTCAGAGGGCGCAATAGAGGGCCGCTTCCCAGGGAATCAATTCACAGAAACCGGGAGAAGCCAAAGCACCCCTTTGTCCTCTTCTCCGGCAGAGGGGAGGGGGAGGGGCCCGGCCCCACCCCTGGACCCAAAGGCCAGCATCACCATCAGCAGAGACTTAGAAAGCTGACAGCACAAAGAAAACCGCAGAGCGATCCTGCTCCTGGACAGACGTGAGCAAGGAGGAGCGGGCAAGTGAGACGCGTGGAGCGCGTGGTCACCAGGTGAGACTGCGTGACACCAGAGCATTAGTCCACGGAGCTCAGCATGCACATCAGCCGAGGAAGAGGATGCCGTCATGTCCGTGAGTGCTCATCACGGGTCGTGGAAGGCAGCTCCACGATGAAGCCCCCACCCAGCCGGGCATGGGGGCCACTGGCTGCCACGGATGAAGGCCACCCTGTGAACTTGAGGTAGTGTGGAGCTCAGTGTAGAAGACTGAATGATTTTCCCATGGACGAGACATTTGCTCTCACACTTCTACCCAGAGTCCACACAGGGTTTCTAGACCCTAGCACACATATGCACACACCTACGCACATGCACATACATGTACACACATATGATATCTAACTTGAAAGGAAGAAAGCCACATTTAGAGATAGTCTGGCAATTTATTTACATACATAAACCACTGCCAGTCCCAAGTGAATTCAGCATCATTTCAGATGTCGCGTTAATACCAGACTCAATCGCGCTGGTGCGGGTGGCACAGGCCCGGCATTGTGGCCCTCGGGAGTGAGGAACAGATGGTGCGTGCATTCAAGACAAGCCTGAGATCGAGCGAGATGAGACCTTGTTTTGAAGAGAAAGAGGAAGAATCAATTACATTTTAGATGCACAGCATAAATCTAGAAAATAAAATATAAAAATACTCCTTAATGTAGTATCAAAATCCGAACTATGTCTTCATGAATTTTCATCGCTGTGCAGCACCGCGGCCGGAAGCTGTAAAGCAGGGCTCAGAGGCTTAAGCCGCAGAGCTGACGTTCACGGCTCAGGAATCCCAGCGTTGCTGCGGTCTCGGTTCTGCCTTTCCTCTGCAGGGTCGACGCCACCCAGCCAGGATCCAGAGCAGCGTCTTCCCTGAAACTGACCAGCTCGTAATAAATTTCACATCAGCGAGCGGAGCACCTCAGAGCCCCCGGCAACTGAAGAACAATGCTGGGGGACGTTGGCTTGAAAATATATACAGAGCTGGAGGGAACAGAATAGGCAGGATAGAAATAGACCCGCGCACATGTGAACAGATGACTTTGACAAAACTGCCAAAACGGTAGTCTTCCAAGATCTGGTGCTGGGACACTTGGGCATAAACACAAAAAAAACTTCAATCTATACCTAATTCAAAAATGGGTCAGAGCTTAAAATGTAGAGTTTAGATTCTAAAACTTCGACAATTTTAGGGGGAAAAAAATCTTCTGTTACTGAAAAGTTAAAAAATCCATCGAAGAAAAATGCAGGTAATTGGGCTTCATTAAAATTAAAATCTTCTGTCTCCAGAAGATCATTAACACAGGGGAGAGAAGCACGGTGGGGAAAGCAGACGCGAGGTGGAATGTGTGAAGACAGTGCACAGATGTCTGCGGCAACTCACGCAGAAAAACAAGAAGCAAAGGAACCAGAGGCTGCTGAGCAGGGAGACCCTCGGGAGCAAACCTCCTGGAAGGAGGGTCCCTTCAGGCTCTGGAGCTGAAGCCCACGCCCTCTGGGAACCTAGAGACCAGCCCCGAGCAGCAAGGCCGAGCGGGGGAGTCTGGGCGAAGCTCGGATGCTCCCTGGAAGGGTGGCGGCGGCAGGCTGGCCCAGCTTCCGGGAGGCCGAAAGACGCTTCCTCCCAGGAGAGCGAAGCCTCTGTCTGAGGAGGAAACCTGCCCCGCTGGGTCTGCGTGAAGGGTGGGACTGGGAAGACAGCAGAGCGGAATCCCTGGGGTCGGCGAGTGGAGGGGGGGCGCACAGACACCCACAGGGAGGCAGGAGGACAGAGACGAGAAGTTCCCAACTGTGTCTACCCAGGCCCGTGGGGTCCATTCACACGCCCCCCATCCTCTTGTAGAGCTGGCTGCAGCCAGGGTCTCGTGGCCAAGACAAACAGAACCCGGCCTTGTGTCCCCTGGGCCGCGTTCCCAGGGCCCAAGGGGAGTCCGCAGTCACGTGGAATGAGTGAGGCACTCCAGTAGCGACGCCTGCCGCTGGCCCACGCCCGGCCCACGCCCGGCCCACGCCCGGGCCCACGCCCGGCCCACGCCCGGCCTGCAGAGAGCCGACCACGGGAGCCCCCGTTCGCCTCTCACTCTCTTGGTCAGTTGGGTGGTTGATGGTCTGTCTCCCGTCTCTGCAGCTTCCCCTCAGCCCGCCTCCCACTGGCGCCATCTCCTGCAGGTGACCAGAGCCCACTCATCAGGGGTCTTGACTCAGCTGCTGCTTCCTGGAGCATCTACTTCTTGCACTCGGTGTCTTAAGGTCCTAATTAGCATAAGGCCATTTTGCAGCCCAGTAAAGATAATCAACGCGGTGTCTATTTAATCCGCAAGCACTCTCACTTTCTCAGTCAACCATAATTTGATCAGATTTCTGAGAGCTTTTTTTTTGGTCCATACTTGTGGAAATTTGAAATAACGAAGCAGTTAAAATTCATGATCTACACTTTTGTGTCATTATTATTGCATTAGCATGAAATTATACTTCTAGTTAGTCATAATTATGCTCATAATTATTCAATTATCACTATAGGTCCTCCTGGAAGTTTATTGGAGGATTTATTAACATTAATAAATTGTTTTTCTTCATCTGCACATTACGGATTCTTCTCATGTGTGAGATGATGTATTATCCGTGAAATTATAACCAACCCCAGCATAGGGGCTGCTCGGTCCACCCAGCATGTGGTTTCATTGCTGGTCTCACCCGGGACCAGCTGGTGCCTGAGCTGGTGGTGCTGGCACCAAGGTGCAGCTCAGAGGGGATGGGGCGGGTGCCGGGGGCCTCTCCCTGCCACCCCCACGCCGCCCTGGCTCGCCAAGCTTGGTGCGGGTCCTTCCATGACCAGGCCTCACGCCTGAGTCTCCGCCCACTGCAGCTCATTCACTTCCTGGACACGCAGGGTGGACAGCCACTGCCCGTCGCCCGCTGTACCAGCTGGATTGGGGTGTCAACTTGACACCCGAGGCTGTGAAGAGTGGTAGTAAGAAAAACCCCTGGGAGCACGCGGGCAGATCGTGTGACTGATGGGGAAGACCCCTGGGGGGTGGAACCCTTTCCTGGTGGGCAGGTGGCTGAGATGGAGGGGGCTGATTCGGTAGTTTGGCAGAGTTAGGTGTGTCTGTGTGGACTTGCAGTCTGGCGTGTGGCTTTGCCCCTCTCAGCAATCCCTGTGGACGTGATGTGGCCAGTTCCCTCGGCTCCTGGTGTTGGTGGGAGCTCTCCTGCCACACCGAGCAATGGTGGACAACTGAGAGCCAGCCTAGAGTCTCCTTGTTCTTCTAAGCTGCTTGCTGGTGAATTTATCTACAGCATGCAGAGAAACGGTAGGCGCCTCCCGTCTCTTCTCATAGCCTCTTCCTGCAGCTCTCGTATCCGCCTTGCATCGATAGCTTTGGGAAATCTGCTGCCCCGATGAGTGGTCTAGACTGTGCTGGTCTCTCCTGGATTCACACGTTGAAAACTCTGACCGCAGCTTGGACAAGTCTGTAGGGTCCGGCAGGTCAAGAGAGGTCATGGGGTGGTGCTGGGCCCTGTTGGGATTGTGCTTTCTTCATCGGCCATAGACAGGTCCTGTGGGAAGGTGTCCATCTATAGTCACGGGAAAGCCCTTGCTGGACACTGCCCCCGCCCCCTACTCTGCATCCTGCACTGTGGGAAGCTCAGTCTGCTGGGCCAGGACAAGGGTGCATCAAGGAGCTTGGAGACCATTGCTTCTGTATGCTGCACCTGCTGCAGTCTGCAGTTCTGTGTGCTGCACCTGCTGCTCTGCATCCTGCGCCTGCTGCTCTGCGCCTCTGCATCCTGCACCTGCTGCTCTGCACCTCTGCATCCTGCACCTGCTGCTCTGCGCCTCTGCATCCTGCATCTGCTGCTCTGCACCTCTGCATCCTCCACCTGCTGCTCTGCACCTCTGCATCCTGCACCTGCTGCAGGCTGCGCTTCCTGCCATCTCATGGGGACCATCACAGCTCTGTGATTTTGCAGCATGCTTATGTGGTCCTCACAGCACAGCTACGGGACAGGTTCCATTTCCTCCTCTTTGCAGATTTGGTGACTGAGGGAGGCAGAGGAGATCTGGCCCACAGAGCAGGGCAGGCTGAGAACAGTCACCCGCGCACTTAGCCGCTGAGTGCAGTTGGGTCCTTGCTACGAGCTCTTCCTCCCTCAGACTCGGGCCCGACTGACCCCCTGTGCCTGCCGACGGAGGACGGCCTGCATCCTGCGTTTGGGTAGAGGGGTCCATCTCCACACGGCACCTCCTGCAAGCAGCACCCGCCTCTGCTTACCATACAGCTCAGACGCACAGACCCGGGTCTTCCACGATTCGATCAGTCAGCTGCTGTGCTGGATGCTGGCATTACCCTGATACCTAGAGACTTCTGTCTCGGGGAGCATGTGGCCAGGTGACCCAGGTAAATCACCAAAAGCAGCACAGGTGTGAATCAATGGGGTCCTCAGGGGCCTGGAGACTTCTGGAAGCTGAATGGTTTGACTTCATTGTCCCCTCCCACCTCCCCAGCTACCTCCATTGGCAAAGGTTTCAGAAAAGAAGGCCCCTAATGCGTCCAGGGAGATGCTCAGCGCTGAGATCCGGCTGGGGACACCAAGTGTGGACGGTGGCCGTGTTCTGCCTCTGTCTTGGGGTGCAGACCCCAGGGAGACTGGGGGTGCTTGGAGCTCTGTCAGCCCCAGATCAGCCCTGGCCTGTAAGAACCTGGTTGGCGCATCGCAGGACGCCACGTCCCCTTCCTCAGGTCATTATTTTAATTCATCTTGTCAGGACGAGAGCCACAGTGCAGATATTTTACATAGCTGCAGGAGGATGAGCAAGATAATGAATATCCATTAGGCAAAAGTGTATAAGTAACAGCACCCCGGGCTCTGCTCTTCTTTGATGGGACCCCCTCCACACACACCACACACACACAACACACACACACACACACACACACGAAGGTATGCAGCAAATCTCTGGCACGGGTGTGGTGGTGGGCTCCAAAGAGCCCCTGTGGAAAAATTGCATGTGCAACGCAGTTCAGGGATGCCCCTTCCCCGCCAGGCCGGGTCGTTCCAGGTCCCTGGCCGTCATGTGGGGACTTGTGGGAGGCCTTGAGTGAAGTCTGACCCCCGGACCCGGCTAACGCGCCCCTGTTGTTCCAGGACTGGGGAGACCACACGAGGCTGAGGTTGGGAGGTCTGCAGCCAGTTGGCACGGAGCAGGTTCCCGGAGCTGGCCCCCTGGGCGCGGGCAGTGGCTGGCCGGCTGTGAGGCTGGCGGCCTACCCTGCGACCAGCTCCCTCCCCCCGGCTTTGGGCCCTGCGGCCCTGCCGATGACCAGTCGCCTTGGAGATAGACGACAGAGGGCTGTTTGCTGAGGAGCTGCTGTGTTTTAAACACGTGGCTTTGATTCATTTTATCAGTTCAGGGTTTGCGCAACACAGAAAACTATGAGGGAGACTAAAGCCTTCTGCCTCGAAAGCGTCGGCTCACACGCTCGCAAAGCCATCCACGCAACCCGCGGCTGTCATCTTGCATTGATGGGCAGAGCTCACCCCTAATGGTGGGCTTCGCCCCTTGTCCCCTCACACCCTCGGCCTCATCCCTCTGTCCTCGATGAATCATTCAAAGGGCAAAAATGCCCTTGTACGTGGCCCTCGAGAGACAAGCGACTTTCATTACTTTTGACTTAATTTTTTCCTAAATATGGAATGTGAGGTACAGATCACTTTAAATTATATTCTCATGTGATAAACCAGCGGCCCAAAAATGTGCAGAGATGTAATTGAATCCAGATGAACACGTTAGCGTGGAGCGATGGTCAGTGCGTGGCTATTTTGGGATCAGTGCGAAAGTGGCCAAAGCCGAGGACTCACTTTCAAATGGACAGCCTCCAAGTCCATTACGATCTCCCTAAAAAATGGGCTAATTTGGGGACACAGCCGTGACCATTACAATCTGGAACATAAACGCATCTGTCAGTGCCAGGGCTGCCCAGGGGTCCGTGCTGCATGTCACTCATCCAACCCGCAGTGGGAGAGTCCTGTCTCCCGGCCTGGGATTCCCACTGGGAAAGGGTTAAAGATGCGTCATTATCCAGGTCCCAGTGGCCATGGGGAGGTCTAGGGGCCATCAGAGTGGGGGTCTGCCTGGGGCGGGTCGTGCATCAGTTTGTTTCTTGTTGTTGTGAAGATGTGTCCCATGAAAGCAACTTAAGCTGGAAGGGTTCACTCTAGCTCACCGTTTAAGGGTGCGGTCCGTGGCCACTGACCGCAGGGGAGCTCCCCACGGCGTCCACAGTCAGGAAGCAGAGAGAGGCGAATGCTGGTGTCCAGCTTGCTTTCTCCTGGTGGCTCACGGGGACCCCAGCCCGTAGGATGTAGCACACTTACTCTAAAAGCTTCCTCACAAGCACGCCCAGAGACCTGCGAGTGTAGGTCTCATCAAGTTGACTGTCACTCACTGTCAACCATCACAGGTCACGCAGGGGCAGGGGAGTCAGGAGGCAGCTCCAGCAAGCTGAGACAGAAACAGGCAAAATCACCCCATTTCCCACTTTCCCGTCATGCACTGATTTGACAAAATCAAAACATTCGTCACGAAGTCTCTGGATTTCTCCTGGAATTTTATCCCCTACGATGGGGTTCCGTCCGCAGTGAAAGCCTAGGACTTGGCAGTGTAGAACAGGGGCCCGGGGGAAGGCTGCTCTCCCAGCAGGCGTGGGAGCATCCCACGGAAGGTATCTGGCTCCCCTTTGAGAAGCGGAGCTATGTTGGCACCTTAAACCACGTGCCCTTGGTGGAGCTCAGAGCCCGCAGAGTTCTGTCAGCTGCAGAGAGAATCTACCACAGCTCTCGCTGGCTCTGGACGCAGAGATAGCCAGAGGCCCCTTTCCCTGGGGCTGGGTGGGAGGCAAGACTGGTCCCCTAACTGTTGAGCTGCCAGCAGAGCCATACCCCCTCAGCCTCTGCCTCTGTTCTAGACCGCAGCTGCCAACCAGTGCTGTCCACTGAGGGCATGGAGGGTGCAGAAAGCAAGGGAGAAGAGCCAGGCCTCCCAGGCCGGCCACCCGCCCGGAGCACTCTAAGGATGGCACCATCAGTGGGTCCCTGCAGAACGCTCCGTGCATCTTACCCGTGAGGATCGCGTCCTCCGTCCTCACAGGGGAACCACAGGAATCAGATCCAATGGTCCTGCTGCACGCAGCTCATGCGGCCCAGGGAATGCTGGCTGCCCCGAGCCCCGCCCTGTGCCCTCCACAGGCGCCTGGGGGAAAGGACCTAAGAGTATTCTGACTCATCCACTTGTAAATCCAGGAAGACTGGCCGCGGGCATGAGCCCCGGCTTCCCGGGACCAGTGCACCCTAGACGGGCAGGGCCGGTGGTTATGGACGGTCCCTGTAGAAGTGGGGGAGAGGAATGTCCCCCCCTCAGCCCCGCGATCCACTGTACCTCAGTGTAGAAATACGGACACTCGGAATAACTGAGCCCACAGTTAGCGCAGTGTGGCCCGTCACAGCTCAAAGCAATGGTCCGGGGAACGCGGGGACGGTGCTTTCCTCTGTTTCCTTGGGTCCCGAGCTGAGGGCAGATCCGTCTTTGCCACAGCGCTTCTACAGAGGAGACAAAGCCGGCTCAGGGTGCGAGGGGGAGCGGAGGGGAGTGACTTGCTGGGTCAAGGCAGAGTGCCATGTTGCCAGAACGAAGCAGCCCCCAGGAGGGAAAGAAAGCAGGGGTCCGAGTCCGCGGCTGTGAGACCCGGGTCCTGCCAGCCCGTCCAGAGTGGTGAGTCCAGAGCCAGCCCTGCTCGGCACCCTGAGGGTGTGGCATGGGCACACAGTGAGGTGCGCTGGGCAGACCGTGAGTGTCCGACGGCGCCTCGGGCTCCCACCTGCAGCGCCGGATGGCAGGGAGGGACCCTCGACATATGCCGGGCTTCACGCCCACAGGTCTGAATGTACCAGACACCCTTGGCCACACGCATGTCTCTCGCCTCAAGTGCTCAGCCGGCATGGGGACGTGAAGGAGGAGGAAGCTGTGAGGCCAGGAGGAGCAGACGTTTCCAGAGCCTTCCTTCAGCACTGCCCCGTTCCTCGGGACCCTCCTCCCCAAACCTCCTCCCCAACCCTCCTCCCCAGCACTCCCAGTGCCAGGTGAAACGGGGCATTGATCGCCGGCAGCAGTCTGGCATTTCCCATTAGCCACTTGCAATCCGAGCCACAACTAAGCAGAAGGGTGATTCATCACAGAGCCCGAAGCTGGGCCATGAGTCCTGGGGCCCCAAACAAGAGGCAGCCGCTTGGGTTTGGTTTGTGGAGATGTAGGCCCTGAAGGCGGCCCTTGCTTGCTGTGATGTATGGAATGAATTGTGCAGCCCAGCTAATGGGCCAATGTACCAGGCGTGTTCCCAAGGGATGAAAGGGCTCAATCCTTCAGCCAGATGTGAGTTTTATCTTACTGCTGACGTCTGTGGTAACTGGGGCGCCCACACCTCTGCTGAGGAGGCACCATCAGGGCAGAAGGTCCAGGGGGAATGTCCGGGTTCCAGACAGATATGTGCGGAGGCCTAGCTCCTTGACGATGCTGCTGTGTGCATGAGTGTGCTTGTGTGTGAGTGCATGTGCATGCACATCTGTGTTTGTGTGCACGTATGCGATTGCTTATGTGCATACGTGCGCATGTGCATGTGTTTGTATGCATGTATGTATGCACACATGTGCATATGCATGTGTTTGTGTGCATGCATATGAGCTTGCATACATGGGGATGTGTATATGTGTGCACTTCTGCAGGCACGGATGTGCATGTGTACATATGTGCATGTGTTTATGAATCTGTGTGTATACATGCATGCTTGTGGGTATGCAGTGTATGCTTGTGGGTATACGGTGTATATATGTGTGGGTGCATGTATAGACATGTGTGCACACGTGCATGCTTGTGGGTGTATACGTGGGTGCATGTATAGACACGTGTGCACACGTGCATGCTTGTGGGTGTATATGCGGGTGCATGTATAGACACGTGTGCACACGTGCATGCTTGTGGGTGTATATGCGGGTGCCTGTATAGACACGTGTGCACATGTGCATGCTTGTGGGTATATGATGGCGGCTCCTCAGCAGAGACCTGGCTGACCCCTTGAGCCCCACAGGGGAGCCAGAGAACTTGACTGTCTTCCTTGTTTCTCAGCTGATCTCCCTGGGATTGAAATGGAAAGGTGAATTTCCCAAGAAGGGGCTGCATGTGTGGAAGCTTTACCTGTGTCTCTGGCCCCGCCTCCGCACAGCCTGGCTGCTCCTTTTTGACAGTGCACCTGAGTCTCCTTTGGCTGTTCCTCTGACTGACCCTTCAGAATGTCCCCCTTGGACTGTCCCTCCTGACTGTCCTTCTCTGCCTGTAGCCGACTGTCCTCTGGCTGCCCTCCTCTGTCCTCCCCCTGTGCCTGCCCCCCAGCTGCCCCTCCAGCTGCCGGACTCTCGGATTCTTTTCCCATCTCCCTGCCATTGCTCTCCGCCCCTGGTGATCCCCAGGTCCCAACTGCGGAGGGACCAAGGAGGCCGCTGCTTGGACGCTGGGCTCTGGGCTCCCAGTATCAGCACTACCAACGTGGTCCTCTTTCTGGTGTCTCTGCTCCCTCTGTTCAGAGAAACTTTGAAAATCACCAAGCTCCGCATTTGAGACCCGGGGTGCTCCCTGGAGCCAAGCATTTGTTAATGATGCAAGGGCCCCCACAGCCCCCTATCTGGATAGCGGGGAGCTCTGAGACAGCACATCGCTGGGTCTTCACGTGCCTCGTGGCCACGGCTCGGAGAGTCACAGCTCATGATGAGCGATGCTGTCTAGTGCGCTGTGCCTCGCCGGAATGCAAGCGCAGCAGAGCTGGCTGTAATGTTAAGCCATTCCACCGGGTTTGTGGGAATAAATGATACGCAGCCCTCGGACATGAGGAAGGGCAGTAGCTAGTGGTCTTCCATGGTGGCCGTGGCTGGGTGGAGCACTTTGCATTTCATGCACTGGGTGATGAGGAGGAGGGGAGGTGATGGGGAGGAGGGGTGAGGGGAGGAGCGGTGATGGGGAGGAGGGGTGAGGGAAGGAGGGATGTGGGGAGGAGGGGTGAGGGAAGGGGGTGAGGGAGGGAGGAGGGATGATGGGGAGGAGGGGTGAGGGGAGGAGGGGTAAGGGGAGGGGGGTGAGGGAGGAGGGGTGATGGAGAGGAGGGGGTGATGGGGGGGGAGGAGGGGTGAGGGTGAGGGGGGGGGGGGGTGATGGGGAGGAGGGGTGATGGGAGGAGGGGCGGCCAGTCTTAGCACTCTCTTCCTGCCTTTGATTTGTGCAAATTGCTAATGAGGCTTGGGCCTGCTCGTCTTCAGTGATGCCTCTACTGCTGTGAAGACATCAATCTCAAGTGCTGGTCCCTCGTGTAGGGGCATCATCCTGGGGGGGTCAAGGTGATGATTGGGCTGGAGGGGGCTTTGCAAGCTGCTCGTCCTTTGTGTAGGGACATCACTGGGGGGGGGTCAAGGGATCAACGCATGCATGATCCCATCTGCAGTGAAGTTGGAAAAGCAAAGTAGGACCCCCAGGCTCAGGGAGGGGCTCAGAGGTGGGGGCGCCACTGGTCGGCTCTGGGCTCCCCGTTTGGTCCTTCCAGTCCCTAGGCTCTTGTGGTCCATGCAGGGAGCTGAGCCCTCGCCCTCTGCGCTGACTGGGCCTCGCCCTCTGTGCTGACTGAGCCTTGCCCTCTGCGCTGACTGAGCCTCGCCCTCTGTGCTGACTGAGCCTCGCCCTCTGCGCTGACTGGGCCTGTCCTCTGCACTGACTGAGCCTCGCCCTCTGTGCTGACTGAGCCTCGCACTCTGCGCTGACTGAGCCTCGCCCTCTGCGCTGACTGAGCCTCGCCCTCTGCACTGACTGAGCCTCGCCCTCTGTGCTGACTGAGCCTCGCCCTCTGCGCTGACTGGGCCTCGCCCTCTGCACTGACTGAGCCTCGCCCTCTGTGCTGACTGAGCCTCGCCCTCTGCGCTGACTGAGCCTGTCCTCTGCGCTGACTGAGCCTCGCCCTCTGTGCTGACTGAGCCTGCCCTCTGCACTGACGGCCTCGCCCTCTGCACTGACTGAGCCTCGCCCTCTGCACTGACTGAGCCTCGCCCTCTGCGCTGGCTGTGTTCTCCTGGGTGAAGCCCACTGGGCCCACCTCCTGGTGTCTATGGCAGAGCACCCAGCTGCCCCTGCCCCCCGGCTTTCAGCTGCCCCTCCACCCCCAGGCTTTCAGCTGCCCCCCTGCCCCCCAGGCTTTCAGCTGCCCCCCAGGCTTTCAGCTGTCCCCCCTGCCCCCAGGCTTCAGCTGCCCCCCAGGCTTTCAGCTGCCCCCCTGCCTCCCAGGCTTTCAGCTGTCCCCCCTGCCCCCCCAGGCTTTCAGCTCCCCCCTACCCCCAGGCTTTCAGCTGCCCCCCAGGCTTTCAGCTGCCCCCCCTGCCCCCAGGCTTTCAGCTGCCCCCCACCGCAGGGTTCAGACACTTGAGGGGCAGATGACTGATCTGTTCCAAGGCTCCGTCCACGTGTCTTCCGTTGGCTTCCTGCTCCCCCCCTGCGTACTGTGGTACCCGGGCCTGGGAGTTTCTGGGGAGTTAGGGTGACCCTTTGGCCTGTGAGAAGTGGGCTGCTGCTGGAGACCCCAGAGAAGCTTCCAGGCCCCAGGAAGAGCACCTGCTCCATTCGGAGCATGTGACAGCGCGGTCTCCCCAGAGGTCTCTCCCTGGTGTCAGTCACAGCCTGATGCTCAGTGGCTTCTGCTGCGAGCTCAGACCACATGGCCATGCCTGGACGGGGTGTGATTTTAAAAAAATAATTAAGTTATTCATGATCACAAGGTTGTCTCTATGGTCCTTCCATCTCCTCTCCCGCCCCTCCCGCCGTGTCCCTTCTCGTGTGTCCC